>JAABKJ010075445.1:142366072-142617709 GCA_011634705.1 Andricus grossulariae
GGTTACTTTTTGACCAAAAAGACGGATTTTCAACAGTATACATGAATTTTCAACCGAAGAAGACAAATTTTGAACCCAAAATGGAATAGTTGTATTTACAGTTTAAACAATAAATTAAAAAAAAAAATAATTTTCAACGAATTAGTTAAATTTGTATCCAAAGAAAGAAAATGTTTAACTAAAATGACGAATTTTCAACGAAGAAATTGAATTTTAAGCAAAATACTTGAATCTTCATGTAAATACGATAAATTTTGAACCAAAAAATTTTTAACTAAAATGAGAAATCTTTAACCAACAAAATTAATTTTCAACTAAGTTCATGAATTTTCAACTAACAAAAAAATATATTTTGAACGAAACACGACGTAGTTATATTTGCAGTTGTAAAATTAATTTTTAACAAAAACAACAAACGAATTTTTAACAAAATAGTTAATGTTTTAGCATAACAAATCAATTTTAAACTAAAATGAGGAATCTTTAACCAAAAAAAGGAATTTTCAGCAAAATACATGAATTTTCACTTAAATAAGATAAATTTTGAACCCAAAGAAATAAATTTTTATAACTAAAATGACAACAACAAAAGGATTTTCAACAAAAAAGTTAAATTGTTATCCAAATAAATAAATTTTTTAATTAACATGAGGAAACTTTAACAAAACAAAATGAATTTCTAGTCAAGAAGGTAAATTTATTACCAAAAAAGATAAATCTTCAACAAAATTAATGAATTTTCAACTACAGAAGATAGATTTTCAACGAAACACGATGTAATTAACTTTTCAGTTAAAAAAAAATAATTAAAAAAAAAGAACTTCAACCAAGAAGGTTAATATTTGATCAAAAAAGACAAATTTGCAAGAAAATACATGCATTTTCAACTAGAGAAGACAGTTTTTCCATGAAACACGAAGTAGTTAAATTATCAGTTAAAAAAATTGATTTTCAAAAAAAAAAAAAAATTCAACCAAACATATGAATTTTCAACCAAATAGATGAATTTTTCACCAGGAAGATTAATATTCTTTAAATTTTACTACTATTTAAATTTTACTACTGCCTGAGCTGGTTGCTCAGGCAGTAGCTCTTCGGCTCCTTAGCCGAAAGGTTGCGTGTTCGATTCTCGCTGCCTACACTTTTTTTATTCAATAATATGTTTATAAATATAATTCCCTTCAAAAATATTTTTAAATTATGCTAATAATCTTTTTTATACTTTATCATGTTTTTCGCAAACAAATTTATTTTATATAAATGTTAATAATTCTTTTTATAATGTTTACTAATTATTCTTAAAGTTGAAAGTATAAACGAGGTTTTTAAAACCTTTTATTTTATCAGATGAACTATGAGTTTTTACAAGAACAAGATTTTCCTCAAGTGTCTATTGGGGGAAAAACATGATTTTTTCGCATAAAAAAAATTGTTTCGGGAGGTACGAAATATGAATACCGTCTTGACTTAGAATTAAAACATTTATGGATTTACCGCGGTCCTACTGGGAGCCGATGTCATTTTTTAGATGACAGTTGCTCCCAGTGGGACCCTACGGTGGTTATTAACCTTTAGTTTTTAATTATATATATATATATATATATATATATATATATATTATGCCACGTATTGTCCGAGGAAATTATCTCGAAAAAGGTCGATTTCCAGAAAAAAATAGGAAAGTTTTTTTTTCATAATCATGTCCGCGAAGGCATTAGAAATGAATACCAAAAAGTTACCTATCGGCTCGCTTACGCATTCACCCCTAGCTTTGACAAACATCTCCTAAACGGGTAGTAGCGCTGGTTTTTGTCTATTATTTACGAGAAGGTGCATCAGAGAACAAAAATGAATAGAGGTGAAAATATTTAAAATAAAATTTGCAACTAAAAAGGTTCTATACACTTTTGCTGTATCAGGTAGAGTTTCTGGTGCATATTTTTACTGTGGTCTGCTCTGTAGGCCTACTCCACTGGTTTTTTGGTAAAAATATTACTCGTGATAAGCATAACCTTCTTTTGTTGCTTAAATTTTAGATAATGTTAGTGTCAGTTAGAGTTAGATAGTGCATCATGGAAATATTTTAAAAGTTTTGACTTCGTGGATGAATATTCCACACCTAATTATGTACCTAATCTTTAATTATATCCTCTTCTTCTACATTAAGGCAACCTTTACATCGTAAACAAGCTTTTGCACCTTCACATCGCTTTCTGTATCCCATTTTGCATGAGCAAACAATGAAATTCCTCATGCTTGCTGGAGCTGGTGCTTCGGTAGTGTAAACGGATTATAAACTGGTACTGCTTTTTTACGCCCCTTTCACAGTTGACTCTTTTATATTCCAATCCGCATTATCAAAAATGTACTGAAAAAAGGAATTTATGTCTAAATTGAGTTTCCAAGCTTTAAGAGCAGATGCTTCGAATATCACGACATTCTTAAAGGTTGAACAGAAACCCAAGGCTTGAACTGCATTGACAATAGTTTTCGTGGTAACTTTTCTAAAAGAAAATCACGCCAGATCTTGTTGCTGCAGTTATATAGCATGACCAAGGGCTATATACATCTTTTGCAATGTTTCATCATCTGTTTTTTTACACACTACGATAACTGCACATAAAAATGTACGCAATATTGGTACAGATAAAGTATTTGCTTCACGCATAAAGTCCTTAACAGCTGGGTATTCTGTAATATTATATGGAGTGCTTCGAATACCTTCTTGTACTATATATCCCGCTACTGTTACGATTCTCATGCGTTCTTCTTCTTCATTTTCTGATCGACTCATATACCAACTGTTGATGACTTCAAATCCTGATCAGCGGAAGAAAACAATTGCTAGTCTAATTGGCTCGCAATTTCGCAAGCATTACTGAATTGTTGAGGAAAGTTGAGGAGCATCTGCTCTATGGATCATCAGTGACAGAAAAAACATTATAAACAAGATTATTTAGTACTTATGGGGATCAGGTATAATTTTTGCGTAAACGCGAACCAAACTAGCAATTATTTCCTTCCGCGGACCGGGAATTACAATCATCAACAGTTAGTATACGAGTCGACCAGAAAATGAAGAAGAAGAACGAATGAGAATCGTAACAGCAGCGGGATATATAGTACAAAAAGGTATTCGAAGCACTCAATATACTCTCTACATTTCTTGGAGCGAAAATGTAACTCCAACTCTGGAGCGACTGCTATATCAACTCCGTCGGAGTCATGAAGTCTGTCCGTTTGAGTCAGAAGCTGACTCCCTCCGTTGGAGTTACATTTTCGCTCCAAATTATAGTCAAAATCAGTTGACTTCAACTCTTGGAGTCACTCTTTTGACCCCAAAGAGGAGTGACCATGAAGGTTTATTTAACGCGCGTGAAATCTATTTGTCTACTTAAACTTTTAATGTAAATTTACTGAATATAACTGTCGTACTTTCTTGATAACTAAAGCGCGCAGTTTCTTTTTTCCACAAACAGATCCAGTAAAATCTTCCTCATCCCTGCCTTTTCATCCTGCACATCGCCTCTACTTCTATCGCTATTATTTCAGAAGTGGGATGTGAGGGAAGAAGTCTTGATCTAGTTTTGGTACGAAAATCGAGTGTCTAATTTACGGAGTGCGATATAGGCTTGACTCATTATAATTTGAAAAGTGAAAGATGCGTGGCAGTTTTTGTCAAGATGGCCGCAGCGTCGTCATTCTAGAAGCTTCGCGTATGACGCAATCGAAACGTGAAGTACCGATCAGCAAGAAAAGATGGCGGAAGGAGCCGGAAGCTCTCCGTTAGCACAATTCGAGGATTTTGCGAGGGAACTCCAACAAACTTCTAGTTTGAGTGACGATGGAGCAAACCAAGAACAGCAGACCACTACAAGACATTCGGGAATTATGGGAAGAGGACGAGGATGATGGACTCCAGCAAGCAGAGAACGAGACAACCAACTTTCAAGACCAGGACCTGTCGGGAACGCGTCGCCTCTACATGCCGCCATACAACCTCAAAGCAACGCTCACGAATCGTTGCGCGTGCGCCGAGACTTGATCTCGCCAATATATGCGAATATGCGTCCTCCTGACCCAGGTTTGCACGCAGCCGCGAATCCTGGCGGTGATATACCCCCACCACGACAAAACGAGGCGCAAGGTAGCAATGCAACCTTCGAACAACTGATGTGGAATCTTTTGGAAGATGGACGTCGTAGAGAGCAGGTTTTGCTACAACTCTGTGATCGCGCAATGACAAGCGCGCCTTCAAACGCTAATGCTACATCAAGTGATCCACAGATCACCAACTACCACATCATGCCAGATCTTACGAAAAATATAGAGGACTTCGATGGAGAGATTGGTACAAGCAATGCGAAGGAGTGGATTCAAACATTAGACGGAATGAAAATTTTGCACAGATGGCCAGACAGCTTTGTTCTTGAAGAAGCTCGAACACACATGACCGAAGGAGCTCGAGATTGGTTTAAACTACGCGCACCTGAACTAAAGACGTGGAAAAGTTTCAGTGAAGCTTTTAACAAAACGTTTATCGTCCCTGCAAGTACGACTCAAAAATGGCGAAAGATGACGAAAAGAGTCCAAGGGCAACAAGAGTCGCTGACGACTTACTTCTACAACAAAATAAAATTATGCAGAGAACTAGGTTCTAAGGTTCTAGGTTCTAGGTAGAACTAGGTTCTAGGTACAAACGCGAAGACCACAAGTTGTTGTACGTTATCCCGAATGCGTTACGCAAAAGCATGGCCATACGATTTCATGGCCTTCAAAGTCATACGGGGACCGATAGGACCGTGGCAAAATTGCGGGAATTCTATTTCTTTCCGAGTATGGTCCGTTATGTACGTCAACACGTACATAGTTGCATTCAGTGCATTATCACGAAAACTAAAACCGGACCGCGAGCAGGAAAACTGCATCCAATCAAACCGGGCGTCAGACCCTTCGCAAAGATACATATCGATCATGTAGGTCCTTTCGTAACTACTGCGTCAAGAAACAAATTTGTACTTGTTCTAACCGATACGTTGACTCGATTTGTGATTTTGACACCCGTGAGAGATACTAAAGCTGTGAATGTCGTTCGGACATTAGAAAACGTAATTTTAGATTTTGGAGCACCAACGCGAATAATTTCCGACTGAGGAACATGTTTCACATCTAAAATCTTCGAAGAATTTTGTACGAAACACGGAATTAATCATACATTAAATTCTCCATGTCTAAATCCCCAATTTGGGGCCAAGTTTTTCCTGTTTTGGGCCCAGCTAGCGCCATGACAAAATTTCCACACGGGACTGATTTATATCAGGCACTTGAAACGCATCAAGCGGGCCTTCCTGAGACGGCTCTCGTACCGCGATCTAATATTCGCTTGCCTTTCTTTCTTGTCAGAGATCCGATTTTTACGTTCACACATTACCTTATGAAGCCATATGATAGGAACAACGACCTGACTGAAAGACAAAAAGAGTTTAATTACAGGTCTTTATATTCTATACTTCATTACTCTCCATTTCCACAAGTTATATGAAAGACAGATAGTAATGCTCATTTGTTATTAGGTGATTTAATAATATTTTTTTCATTGCAGATTATCTAGGGTTGGACTTCAAACTGGAAACATCTATCAACATTGTCAAAGCTTTGGTGTGCCTGCACAATTTCGTAATAACTAAGAAATTGCTCCTAAATGCCTGGCAGAGGCGTTACGGTATTCCTGTCGGAGCTGCCGAAAATAGAAAAGACCAAGGCGAAGAGCATGAACTTCGTTAGTAGAACATCCTGATTTCCTGATCAAGAAAAATGACAACTGCAGTTTTTGTCAAAAATGTGTTATTTATATCGTTCGAGTCATTATGGAAAAACGAATTTAACTAGACTAATCATTATTATCCCTTGTAATTAAATCTTGAGATAATTATGTCTAGTTTAACATATCTACAGTGATTTTCCAGAATTCCTGACGAAGGAGCAATATACTATCGTCAGAAATTGTCAGTACGATCAGTGCGTGCGGTACTAAAATCGGGATTATTTCATAAATAGACATGAATTTTAGAAGTATTTCAGCTTTTTATTATCAAATTTTTCATAACAAAAATACTTAAATTAAAACATAAAAGTTACTCGAATTATCCTTGTACTCCACGTTTTAAAAGACTCAAAGTTCAGATTTTATGTCTCAATACACGGTGGGCAGGAAGCGACGATAGGTTGCATAAAAATTTCGTCAAAAACTGAAAGCAGGGGTGTATTTTTGGATAATTACAGGTAAAAAATCCGTTTAGAACGAATTCCTAGCTGCTCCTGTTTCAAACATATCTACGTTTTACGTATTCCTGATAGGATCAATTTTTGCGAAATACAAAAGGCGTGTTTCTCGGCCATTGAAACATATTTATACATAAAATATTAAAAAATGTATGTGTGTGTAAACACGCGAGTAAATTTATGTGTATATAGTATGTTAATATATAAGTTTAGGTAAGTTTTTAGCCGATTTTAAACGTTTCCAAGGTGCACCACGTGGAGGCAACTTACTTTGCACCTCTTTTTTTTATTGTTTTTTTATTGATTTTTATATTTTTTTGTTATTTTAAATTTGTGAACACAATTAATTTTTATTATACATAGTTTTTAAAAGTATTTTTCGTTTTACCACATAATATAATATAATCAGACACCTCAGTGCACCACGTGGAGGCAACTTACTTTGGACCTCTTTTTTTTGTTTTTTTATTGGTTTTTATATTTTTTTGCCATTTTAAATTTGTTAACACAATTAATTCTCATTATATATAGTTTTTAAAAGTATTTTTCATTTTACCATATAATATAATATAATCAGACACCTCAGTGCATAACGTTTTATTAAATATTAGGGTTTTAAATTTAAATATGCTGGGATGAAAATGTCACTACAGCTTTCTTTAATCGCCTCATATAAGTTGGTTCTTCGATCATATTTATTTTAAATCTATCCCAGAATTTAATGAATTCTCTATGAACCGACTCCCCGGCCTGCTCAGACCATAATCCTAAACCATCGTTATTCAAGAATGTAATGGCTTGCTTCAAATGTTCAAGATACGCGTTTTTATGCGACAGCGTAGAGTATCGTAATGTTGTACATTACGATACAGCGGACGATCATTCTTCACATTACACTTCGCTGTATCGTAGTGTACAACATTACGATACTCTACGTTGTCGCAACAAAACTTATAAATGCACCGTCGTCAAAAAAAATAGTATATGCGCCAATGCACACAATATACCATTAAATTAAGTAATTTTAGATAAATTGGTTATTATTACACTTTTTAATAATTTTTTGTAGTAAATTTTTAATAAGTTTACCTTTAAATAAAGTATGAGAAACCATAATACGGTTATATTTCAGGTTATATTTTTATGAGATGTGTTGATAGTGTGAATAATATTTTTTATTATACACAAAATTTAAACACAAAGTTCACTACAATTTGCTATGCTAAAGTGTTATTTTTTTGTTATCAGTTATTCAAAACTAGAAAAAAAAAGAAAAATCGTTTTTTTTTTGTAGTAGTATAGTAGTATAGTATAAATAAATATTTGCTTCATTATATTCTTCGTTATTGAGAAGTAATTGTTGAAAAATAAGCAAAATGAGGAAATTTGGGTTTTTAAACCATTATGCTGCAAGCTATTTTCTTAGTCCGTTTTTTTTTTTTGGAGGGATGGCTCAAATTGAAGCTCTTGGCATAAAGAATTGCGATAAAAATTAAAATTTTCTATGTGGTAATGTTTTTCTTTGGTGTCAGTGGTTAAAAACGAGAAAAAATTATCGCCATTATACAACAGATATAGGTCCAACTACTAAACCCTTCTTGATGGGCGCTTGCTGACCGCTCCATGAATGGATTTGTGTATATTAAATTGTAATATAGAGGCCCCTGTATAGCATTTCCAAAATGACTGCTACTCTCAATCTATATCTATAAATATTTTAAATCACAAAGTGTAAGGTCGGGGTCGTTTTTGCGGCTTAACGTTCGACTATTTCAGTGTATAGAATTCCATACCATTCGATCTAGTGTATGGAGTGATCCATACGCTCCATACATACTAAGCCGCCACGGCGCGCGGCGTGGCGCACAGTGGGCTATTTTGCAAAAAAAAATTTCAAAACCGAATATCTCTCGAACGAATTGATGAAAATAGATGTTCCTTGAACGAGGTAAAAGCTTATAAATCCCCAATAAGAGAAAATTGTAGAGAAATGTTTTCCCGACTTTACCAGCCTGGGAAATTCGGGAAGAGACCGTCATTTTTTCACATAATTTACGACATTTTATTAAAAGTAGAAAAACCGTTTTCATTTAATGTCGTTTAGTAATCGGAAACATGATGGTATCTTGACGAAGTTTATTATCTTTAGGTTTTTAAGGTAGCTGAATCCAAATCTGACGTCAGAATTTCTAAATAAAAAATGGCGGATCCAATATGGCTGAACATAGATTGGGCAACTTTACAAAATTGTTCACATTTACGTTCTCGAGATCGCTAAATCCAAATCTGACATCAGAATTTCAAAATTAAAAATGGCGGATCCTATATGGCGGAAAAAGTTGGGCAACCTTACAAAATTGTCCATATTTACTTTTTCGAAGTCACTGAATTCAAATCGGACGTTAGAATTTTAAAACAAAAAATGGTCGCTGAATCTAAATTTGATATCACAATTGAAAATGGTTGATCCCATAGGATGATACAAAAATTCGAATTCACCCTGAACATTTTTTTACCACATTTTCCTTTCTAGAGAAGAAAATTACAGCCTGAAAATGAATATATTTTTTAAAGTTTTAATAATTTTGCATGAATAAAATTGTAGTTACAGAACACAGAAAAAACTGGAGTTTCTATTGGAACCAATTTTTGGTTCCAAAGGAGCTGCAACAAAAAGGAACCTCTCTTCTCATGACAAGCTTTCCAAATCCTCTAAGATCTGTGATTATCATCATCAGATCTCTCGAACATAGTTCTAGCAACGGCAAAAGCCACTGTTCCTGGACAGAAATGCAGCCGGGAAGACTTACTTTTGGCTAGGGGACGAAGAAAAAACATTTTCTCAAAAAATAATAGAAAGCATAAATTACTATACTTTCTAGCATCAATAATGGAAACCTATATATCGTGTCTAAGTTGTCGGACGGACGAAATCTTAATCGAAGTATAGTTTGCCGTGTTTTATTGGGAACTCGACTGAGTTTGCAGAAATCCAGTAACCATTCCTGGATGTACCGAACTCAAAAACGTTTGGGCAGCACCGGATTAAAACTTACTTGCATGATTCCATAAGGACGTTTAGTGCCTCTTACTTCAGCATCCAGAACACCAGATTACAGAGAGAAGCTGATTGCTGCGTTGGAAACTCGGGTTCAATTCTCGGCAACTACGTTTTTTCACCTAACTCGACTTTTTCTGTTTCAGCAGGTAAATGTTCATAATATAATGTTGAAAACTTGTTGAATATAGGTATGTATAATATATAAATAAATGTAAGCTTATAAAATGAAAAATGAGTATATCGACCCGTCAACAGCTGCCGCTCTTTGTCCTTGTAAATTCTTTTTGATCGATCATTCATTACTGTTGCGAGTATAGGAATGATTCCTATTCTGAACTGGACTCCGTACAGTGCGCTAGATGAGTCAGAACGTCGACAAGCAGTAATCTCTTTAGTTGCCTAAGGAAGTTGTTACCGCGATTGCACTTGAATCGATAACCTAATTTCAATTTCGATTTTTTTTACAAGGCCAGTTCAGTAATGAATACCTCGACTATCAATACTTAAGACCCAATTTTTCACTTTCATTTTTCTCCGTGACCGTCATGGGGATAGTCTTCTGGGCAGATGTCAGCTCATCCCCGAAGATTCCCTGTTCGCTGTCTGCTTCGTGACGTACCTAAAGCAATAATTTTTTTTGGATTGTGAGTTTCTTAAGGAGATCCTCATGGTCGAGTATTTTGCCTTTTGTCCTTTTAGCAATATCTCTAAGGTGTTTTATAATTAGACAAAAGAATTAAATGAAAAGAAATTTCGAGATGTAGATATTCTTGATTTAACGTCTGGGAAATAATAGTTTGGGATTTTCAAGGGAAAACCTTATTTCATTGACTTCTTCCAGACCATTTATTTAGAATTTTGTACATAAATATGACTTTTCGGAATCAGACCGATTTCCTCATCAGATTATCTTCCAAATTTCGCAGATAGTTAGTGTTTTGAAAACATGATTGTGTAAGTCTTCCAAACTGCATTTTAACATTCTTTTAATTCAAAATGTACCCTGAAAAATGAAGATGTAAAATGAAAAACTTTGATAGTGAAAGATATAATAATTACACATTATACACTGAATCATTTCATAATTGAAAAAGTTAACAACTCAACTTAGCATTGAAAAAAATTTTGGAATCAAACTTTTTTAAAATTGTATTATATATCTTGTGATATGAAATTCGTGATTTTTCAAGTGATTGTATGGTTTTTTCTTTCAAAGAGTTGTGAAAATTCCAGTCAAAAAATAAATTAACTGTCATTTCCCGCCCTCAAAAAATTCCGATCATCTCCCGGTTTCCCGGTCCAGCGGCCACCCTGAGTGATGTATGACATATATGTCATATATTGATGACATATATTTCAGAATACAATTACGCTTCTCGAATGATAATACGTATTTCATGTTTGGTAGCTCAACAATTTTCCTTCAAAGAAACAATTAAAATTATATAGTGTTCAATAATTCTGACATTGAAGTATTTTAATTATATTTCTATTCAATACCAAAACTTCTGTTACAGGGAAGGGGGGAGGGGGGCAAGGAAAGGAAACCGAGAGTCGCAATTGGTTGATGTTTTATGCTGAGAAGAGTTTAATACTTTTAAATTAGTCTTTGCCCACAGGCTGACCTTGAGTTCAAGAGTGAAGTATAACTTTTTTACAATATTGCGATATTTATTTTTCAATTGACGATAAAGATATATTTGATGAATATCAACAAATTCATACATGAAAAATAAAAATAATAAACTTATCGCAGACACACATGAAAGAGATTAAATTCTTTGTACTATCACTGTATGTAAGACAATTCTTTTCTATTCACACAACAAATACGTTTTTCATAAACTTATTGTAGACATAAATGCAAGAAATTGAATTATTTGTATATTTTTCATTACTTAAAATTCGAAAAATTTACACAGCGCTGGATGTATTTTTTTTAAATCACAAGTATAATAGGTGCCAACAATTTCTTGGTATTCTGCTCACAAATTCGCGTTACAAGATGGTATTTTGCGCATAGTTAACACAGATATTTCTTTGCACTGAACAATGAAATCCCACCAAAAAATGTAAACTGCCCTGAATTTGAAAGAATGATTGCTTCATTAGTGAATTAGTGTCCTAATATTAGTGTCCTTAAATAAGGGTTGAATACTGTGTGACAGTTTGCGGTCGAATAGTGTAAAGAGTAAACGCGAGTTCATCATGTGCAATTGGGCTATATAAGTTCATACGTGCTGTACGTAATAGAACTAGTCAAACTTGTACATATTCGCTATCAAGATGTTTAAAAAAGGTGAAGTACAGAGTGGGTAAACAGTTTTGCATCGAAAGCTAAAAAAATAACTAAAAAGGAATTGATTTACCTAATAAGTAGATCAACAGTCCGAATTCTAGGGTTGGCCCATGAAATTGATGTATTTCAAAATAAATGACCGCTGATGATGCTGGTTGTACAAGTCTTAAAAGTTCGTCGTTAGCTAAAATTCTGGCAGCAACTAAATCATCGCAGTGCGGATACTGTAGTGGAAAAACAATAGCCTAGTATTCCAGCAATTCTTAATTATTTTATAGGTAACTTTTTAAATCAGTAATACATCAATGTTTTTAAGGAACAGTCTGTCATTCCTTAAAAAGATTGTCGTAGTTTTTCTTTTTATAGTTTTATTACTTGTATTACATGTATGATTACTTTTTCCCATTTTCCTTTTTCATGTTAGTAATGTGTCGTCTTACTTAAAAAAAAGTTTGAGGGAAAAACATTTGGATTTGCAACCTTTATTTTTAAAATATCATTTTTTAATAACAATAAAAAAATAATAATTTAAAAAAAACATTTCAAGCTGAATCTTTTATTTTTGAAATTATTATTATTATTATTTAATGAGAGCAAGATTTCTTTGAGAAACAACCTTTTGACCTGCATCAATTATTTATCAGACAAGAATGATTAGTGTCATTCCTTAAAATGTTTGTAATACTTTTTCTTTTGTATTTGTTTGTTGCATAACCGATGATATTTTCAGATTTTGCATTATAAGAAACAAACAGTTTTATCGAGGTTAATACGATTTCCAAACCAAGAACAAAAATTTCTGTTGTGGAATATGATCTAGAAATTGTCTAGGGGAGACCACCCTACAGTAGATAATGATCTTACAGTAGATAATAATAGTCAATTAAAAATACGAATGGATGTTAAATAATTAATTTGATGTAATTAATAGTTAAGACATGGTACGTGTTAATATATTAATATTAATAATTATTATTTTACTTATATTTGCGCTAATAACACAGGCCGACAAAATTTGACAAAAGTCAAAAGCCAGAAAGCAGACCAAACATTTCCGAAGGATTTTGATGAGGGCCCTTTTCATGCGGATGCCCAGAAATAATAAATATCAATGTTAATTGTCAGAAAAATGCTCCCAGTAAGTAGTAGAACACTACCTTCGACTTACGTTCACGCACACATGACTTTTTATATTATACGGCGCTCCTGATTGGTCCAGCTTAAATATTTTATAACTCCAAAACTAAAACTTCAACTGATTTTTGTAAAAGGAATTTTCGATTTATTTTTTTTATTTTTATACAGCTATATAAGTCCCGGCACTTGAGTCTTAAACACCCTGTATAAAAAATGGACAATAAAACTTGTTACAAAATGTTCTTGTAACTGTAGGACTTATTCGTTTAGTATTTTGTAACTAATTTTGTTCACAATGCATTTTATTTTTTATTGAACAAAACAAGACTTTTTTCAAAAATCAATACAAAAATATAGAACATTGAATTTTTTCCATGCGAAAGTAATTTTTTCAGTAAATTATTAGTTGTTGAAGGCACTTATTTTGTTGAATTCGGAAAAAAAGTATTTTAGTATGAGAAAAAAAAACTTGAAGCAAAATCGTCCCGTTTTGCCCAATGTTCCCCTACCTCATGGTCAAAAAAGTCTTTTTCATTTTTGCGTATTTTTATCAATTATTTGTTAAGACATAATTCATTTTTGATTTATCCCTGTTTTCAGAAAGAATGGTTCAGTAAGCAGAGGAATGTTCGTGGAGTACCTAAAAACTTTAACGTGACAAAAATTCACTAGAAATAAAATTGCCTAAGACCAGGAATGAAAATTGGAAATACAGCTTTCTTTAAAAATTTTTATTTTAATATTGAATAAAAATATCCTTACAACTCGTAGTTGAAATATTTCTTCGCAAATGTGTGGGGGTTTTTAATACCGAAATACAGTAGAAAAAAAAATTGAAAATAGACGGGAGTCGAAATTAGAAGAACAGAATTTGGAATTATAATTTTTGATAATTTTTTGCAGCACTTTTGACATTTTTAAGCATAACAATCCACTATTAGCAAATCGACAATAATTCTATCACATACGAAATTTCAAGTTTTTGAAATTTTCTTCAATTTTAATTTTGACTTTTGGATGTTATCAATTTTTTTAACCATAAGTTATACGAATAGTCTCAATAAATCTGAAAATCAAAATTTTAAAAATTCGCTGTATTTCCGAAGCTGATTCCTTGGTCTTAGCGATTTGTTTTCCTGTTGCACTTTGGTCACTGGAAAAGAGAGATGAATCAAATAAGAATTATCTCTTCGAAACTGCGATTGACTAAAATCCGCAAAAATTCGGATGACTTTTTTGACTGCACTTTTCTAATTGTTGAAATTTAAACATTAAAAATTGGAGAATATCCCTTTTTGAATGCTTATTGCAAACCCACGAGTCACTTTCTTACTTTTAGCCGCTTCTTTTCAATGTCGACTACTGCGTCCAGTTTGCTTAAAAAAAAATGTGTTTAATGCAACGCTTTTCAAACTCAATGATTTCAGCTGCGTTTGGATTATAGCATACACATTTTTTTTTTGCTTAAAATTAATTTTTTTTTTAATATTTGACTTATTTTTTACAATGGTAATGTATATCCTTTAAAATATAATAATTGTAGGCATAAACATGAAAATGTAGACTAATTTCAAATGTCTAGCGTTTGTTTTGTGAATTAAACCATTCACACATCTGAGTATTTCTTCAAATTTTTAAAAAATGTTCTCAGCACTTTTTTATATATAAGAAACGACTTCCTTACATCTGATATTGTTTTTGTAGTAAAAAGAAGCAAAATTACAAAATCTGATTTTTACATTCTCATCTCAATGAGAAGGTATTGGTTTTATGTGAAAAATGACTTTCGCGGATTCAATCAAATACAATTGTTCCTATAATTGTCGTGCGATTATAGGAAATTTATTTTAGGCCTATGATGATTTTCCCACAATACTTCTTTCTTTAGGGAAGCTTCATCGCATGAATATATCGTCAGAAAACATCAAAAATTACAATATACTTTTTAATTAATTCGTCGTATCATTTCTTTTTATAATGTTGCAATTGGATAGTGAAGAACCTCCGTTAAGCTGCTGTCTAACGCATTACATTCTATTCATTTATTTTTCCAACACGTACCATTTTTCACAATTAAAAAATGCATTATGATTTAATTATTTCTGAAGGAAATGTTGACATTTTCATTGAAAAGGAGTTGCAAATGTATCATTTCTGACGGAAATTGTTGAAAATTGAAAAC
The DNA here is from genome assembly GCA_011634705.1 of Andricus grossulariae. Lineage (NCBI taxonomy): Eukaryota > Metazoa > Arthropoda > Insecta > Hymenoptera > Cynipidae > Andricus > Andricus grossulariae. Next base: position 142,381,034 of record JAABKJ010075445.1, read on the forward strand.
AATTATTTTCAATTTAACAACCTCGAAACTGAATGATTTCAAAATTAAGTTTTCCACAAAAGAATAATTTCCGAACGTTGAAAATTGAATATTTTCATATTCAAATTATCGAAAATGGATCATTTCAAATATAAAGGAATTATAATCGTATTGTTTCGAATTACAATCATTCGAAATTCAATAAATGAAAATTGAACATTTTTTAATCTAGATAAATTAAAATTGAAAGCGGTTACAATTTTACGTTTTGAAACTATACATTGAACGTTTTACAGTCAAAGCTTCTGAAATTCTAAAAAATTTTATTTTATTATAGTTTCAATTTTTTTTTCAACGAAAAACGAAATTCACCTTCATTTTCAACGTTCAAGATGGAACAATATTTCAATTAAGAACATTCATAATGGAATTATTTGCTAAAGGTTTCAAAAAGGTTTCTGCAATGAGAAACATTAAAAATGAAAAAATGTGTACTCCGGAATGCTGAAACATATACGAATTCAAAATTCATTTCAAAGTAAAAAAAGTTAAGCGTTTACCATGAAAATGTACTACTCTAGATTTGTAACCATGAACAATTTTAGATAAATCATTCTGTGATTCAATAACAAACATTGGTTGTTTTTCTAATATGAGTTGAAAATCTAGCACTTTTTGGAACCTTTTTCCGATAAACAAATCAATATTCGAAGCCTCGTTCAAAAATCTTTTACTTTATAAGGCTTGAGTTTGGGAAATTATTGTCCTAATTTTCCATTGTTTTGCATTCATTTGGAAGGCATTTAATTGTTAAAATGTTTAATTGAAAATCCATTAAACTGAACATTGTACAAATATCAAGTCTTTCAAGTTTCGCAGTATAACGATTCCGGAGAATTTAAAAAGCCAGACAATTTTTCACGATTACAATTGAAATCAAGCTATTTAGAATATTTCAATCAGAAATTAGGAAACTAAAAACTGAATATCAAGGCTTTTAATATAACATTTTGCAATTTTTACATATTTTAAACTGTAATTGACCTGACATTGTTCATATTTGTATTTCAACCTACAACATTGTGAAATTTGAGATTCAGCACCTCCAAAAATCCATCAATTTAAAACCAAACATTTTCAAATTCAAGCTCTATTAGGTATTTTCACTCCAACCACCAGCTAGCTTCACTTCCAAAACCTTGGACCAAATGCATGGGATTTGGTCCATTTTTGCCGTATTTTGCTAATATTTTCGAAAAAAAAAATTTTTTCTATATAAGAGTATTTAGAAATAATTTTTTATTTTTTAAGAAATACTTAAGGAACTAAGAAATTAGTTTTTATTTTTCAAGAACTATTTAAGGAACTAGTAAAATAATAATAATTATTATTCATTGCGAAGATATTACAAAAATAAAGTTTTGTCCCATGGATTTGGTCCATTGTTCTCCCCTCAGCGATTAACGAAGTGAAGTTAGCTGGTGGTTGAAGTGAAATTACCTAATTACATAGGATCAGTGCGTGATTAGCTACATAACATCAAATAAAAAATTCACTCCAAAAGTTAGGGCACTTGCTCGAAACTTAAGGACAGCCAATCACACACTGAACAAGTGTAAACTGCTGACCATCAAGCAGCACTGGACGCAAAAAATAAGATACCTCTGAACAGCGAAACAGCGCACAGTGGGAAAAAAGCACCTTTTTTGGCCAAAAATCGACCGACAGTGCAATTATTAACGGATTTTGGAGTTTCTTTTTTAGAAATGACTAATTTTAACCTATATATTTTGTATAAAGTGTCATAGATAATGATGTGCGCTTACAATAAGTTGAGAATAGCTAATGATTGTCAATTATTCAAACAATTTTCATAAACAAATGCACATTTTGACCATTTTTTGATAAAAAGACGTGACTTTTTTTGCGGAATCAACTTAAAATGTTTTGCTAAAGACTCCATGCTATCATATTTTTCATACTGACCAAAAAATGTGAATTGTTTAAACAATTTTCATAAACAAATGCACATTTGAACCATTTTTCATGAAAAGGATTGATTTTTTTTGGCTGAATCATCTAGAAATGTCTTGCTAAAGACACCTTGCTGTTATATTTTTCATAGTGACCCAAAAGTGTCAATTATTTAAACAATTTTTATAAGAAAATGCACATTTTTACAATTTTTTCATCGACAGGCTAGATTTTTTTGTGGCATTAATTCGAAATGTCTTGCAAAAAACTCTTTTCTATCATATTTTTAATAATGAAAGAAACTGATAATTATTCAAACAATTTTTATAGACAAATGCACATTTTGACCATTTTTTCATGAATAGGTTTGATTTTTTCGGAATCATTGTGAAATGTTTTGCAAAAGACTCTTTTCTATCATATTTTCAATAGTGATAGAAACTGGTAATTAGTTATACAATTTTTATGAACAAATGCACATTTTGACCATTTTTTCATGAATAGGCTTGATTTTTTTGCGGAATCAATTCGAAATGTCTTGCAAAAGAATCCTTGCTGTCATATTTTCATAGTGACCTGATATGCACCACAAGGAGGTTGCTCAATCGGACTTTCCATACCATGTGGCCCTGAAAAGGGACATTTTTAGGTAGGCGCTCGTGCTTCACTAAGTAAGAATCGAGCTCACTTCCTAGAGACTGTTTTGTCTCATGTGGCCCTGAAAAGGGCCGTTTTTAGGTAAGCATTCGTGCTTCAGTGAGCAAGAATCGAGCTCACTCCTTAGAGATTGTCATACTCTCAGCCATTTTTGACTCATGTGGCCCTGAAAAGGGCCGTTTCAAGGAAGGCATTCGTGCTTCAGTGAGCAAGAATCGAGCTCACTCATTGGAGATTGTCATACTCTCAGCCATTTTTGACTCATGTGGCCCTGGAAAGGGCTTTTTTTAGGTAGGAACTCGTGCTTCAGTTAGTAAGAGTCGAGCTCACTCCTTGGAGATTGTCATAATCTCAGTCAATTGTCTGTCAGACATTCTGCTATTATTAGCTCTAACTTTTCTGAAGATCTTATTGTTTTCCTCTTGAGACTTTTCTGAGTACCAACCAATTGGTAGCTCAAACGATTAAATTATATCACTTCCATGAATAAGCAGCTTATGTACTGATGGTGGCATTTTATACCAAGGATAAAGATTTATGCCAAACTCAGCGGTTTCCAAACAGTAAGTTTTGAATTTCGCATAATTAACTATCCTTCCGCACGTTATAACTTGTAATATATGGTGGAATCTGGTGATCAGATCTTGATCCAAACCGGTTATTTTAGCAACCTATTCAGCTTTTCCCAAAAAGGAACGGGCAACATTTCCGGTATTTGTTGTTCCATAACCCTGCTTCACCACATCAACTGCTAGTTCACGGAAAGGGTTCGAAAGTTCGCCCAAGAACTGAGGATCTTGAATCACACACTGAACAAGTCAAACCTGCTGATAGTCAAGCAGCATATTTTTGACAAAATACGGCTGTTATTTGACGCAAGGAGCAGAATACAGAAGAGGGAGAGATAGATCAGGGAGAATGAAAATTTTCTCGCTGACCCATCTTGCCTCTTCAGTGATCACCCTGTTTCTGTCAAAAATTCACCCAAGCCCAACGAGGTACCCAGGAAAAAAGAACCGATAGGAAGCGAGTTGGATTGAATTGCGTATCTGTCATTTGCAGATAGAAAATCGAATCGGTTGGCCACATTTTTAATCTGTCACCTGTGTGCAGTGCTTTATATCTGCCATTCCGCATTCGTTAAATTTGGAGTGAATAGAGTTGCATGAGACTGACTAACCTGAAATCATTTCTATGGGCATTCTACGTTTCATTAATGTGCGCATGAATGGGTTGAAATTCAATTTGAAGTGGAGGTCTTCAAAGATCACACCCAATGATAAAAATACGATGCACACATAGAAATTTTCAATGAGCGTGAATCTGCCAAGTGTAGATTGTAGGTTTACCTCAGTTTGTATTCAACTGAGTGGAATATACAGATTACAATTTTAAAGAATGAATTATTTCGCATGAGAAGTATGAAGTAATAAATTTGAATAGGACAATGCAGATAAAACAAAAATTAAAGAAATACACATTAAACATTACTCTAATTATATTATAATTGATGCCATAATTTATTTCTAAATTCAATACTTATGATGTTGTAATTCTCTTTTTACAATAATTTTAATAGATTATTCTGTGTATGAATGATAAGATTTACATTGAAAGCGTCAGTGTCATTCACTTTATTCAGTGCACATGCTAATGGCTACAGGGTGTGCAAGTGTCAGAAACAAACTCCGCAATCCGCTCATCTCTATTTGCATCCCAAACATCTAAATGTTTAGGATTTCTATATCCGCATTTTTATTAAAGATAATTTCTATAAAATAAAACGTGAGTGATAGTTTTTGTGAATTTGAGATTGATATAAGGTGAATGTGAAATTTCATAACCTAAAGATTGTAACTTATTAATTTTTCACTTTCAGTGCTAACGAGATTTTATAAAGGTAAATTGTAAGAAAAAATCCAGTTTTTATTGTCTGAAATATATAAGTAAATGTTCAAAATTCAGATGTGGTGTGATGCAACCATGTGAAAAATAATGTTCAACAAAATCATTTAAAATGCCTGAAAATAGTCTATAAATAAAAGTAGATTATGTATGCCAGGATTCGCTTAAAAGTTGTCAGTTTAACTATTTTTTAGTAAATAATTTAAACTATTTAAATAAAAACTTTTTTACTTCAAATGAATTATTTTTTATCGGAACTATTGTTCCTGAATCAGATAATACCCATTGACAATCGCTGATGAACGGATGTCAAAAAAAAAAAAAAAAAAAAAAACGTTGCCCATTAAAAAACTCATGTTCACATTCAAAAGTCAGCCTAACCAATGGGCGGCAATCTGGAAGTCCAGTGACAGATACGCAATTTAGAAGTCATCAAAACCCATTCAAACGCAAGTGAATGGATTTTTATTTCCTGTGTAGAGACTTTTTTGATAGGGGTATACAAGATCCCGAAAACACTAAAGCTGAAAGAAGATACTGACAATATCATCCACTTCAAGGAGTTTTGCGACAACCTCATAAAATATTAGGAGGAATGTCCATCAATCACTGCCGAAGAGGTGCAAAAAGCACTTAGAGGTATGAAGAACTTTTCCGCTGCTGGACCAGATTGTATCAAGAACTTCTGGTGGAAGAAGTTTACTTCTACACACCAACATTCAATGCAAAATTACTGTATACAGACACAGACAGCCTAATATATCAATTCACAGTTGCCAACGTCTACGATTATATTAGAAAAGATTCGCACAAATTCGATACATCAGACTAGTCACCAAATAATTTTTACGATATACGTCTTCCAAATAAAAAAGTATTGCGTTTGATTAAGGATGAAAATAATGTAAAACTAATTACTGAATTTATTGGTTTGCGATCCAAATTATATGCCTATAAAGTTTTAGTTGAAGATGGGAAAAAGCATGATGATAAACATGATAATAAGCGAGTGAAGATTCCTGGTGCGACAGATACTCTTCCATGGGGGTATAAAATTAGAGTTTTAAATGTAAATATTGAGTTAATTATATAACTAAATATTGAGATTAAAAAATGTTGAGAGTGCAAGAGGTCATGGATGTCGACAATGCCGATAATAATGTACTTTTATTGTAAAATCGGGTTTTTATGCAAATGAATGAATGAATAAAGTTTGTAATCTTGAGTGAAAACTGTTATAAAGTATGAATGAATAATATGAACTATTGACTGAACTATGAACTATCGTATTTATTACTGTAAAAAATAATTTTTTGATCAATTATGAAGAGAAAAAGCTTTTGGTTTCAATAAATAAAAAGGTAAATATATGTATCGTTTTATTTAATAACCTGAAAAACATTTAGATATATAAAATGATAGGTTATGAATAAAAAACAGCTTTTTATATTCAAATGTATGTAATTTCATTTATTTATGAAAAAATACATTTTTTTAAAAACTTAAATACTAACTTAAAACTACAAAAGTTGAAAAAATACTTATTCCTTATCCCTGATTCTTAATTATCTCGAAATAACCAATTTTTCAATAAATTAACATTTTGAAGTGCACCATGAAATTCTATTGTGCTTGAATGACGTGAGCATACATTACTAGATGACTCATCACATAATATTTTCAATGAAGGTCATTCCATATCATGCATGTCAATAATTTGCATTGATTTCTGAGTAACAAACTTTTTGAACAAATTTTTCTTTTCCAAGCCTTTCACATAAATCTTACTAGCAACCTTAAAAACAGTTTACAAGATTTCTTTCACAAACGTGTAAGGTACATCGCCAGTATTCCACGGTAGGCCATGAAAATTATATTCCAACTATCGATTCATACATCTTTACGTTGGTGGGATGAAGCTCCATTCGCAAGGAGGTTGAAACAAAACAGAAAAAGGTACTGCATCATCATTGATTAAAACTATAGCTAATTCTTTCAATATAAATTCATTAACTGGACACCTAAAGTCCTGCACATCCACCACGTATTTCATTTCGTAAGCAATTAAACTGATTCAATCTGCTTACAATAGTTCTATGTATGATGAGGCAATATGCTGATGTTTGAGAGAAAAAATGTTCACTAGTTTTAAATTTCAAACGAACGTCAAGAGGTCCATATTTCAATGGTTCATTTTGTTTCGAACAATCAATAACAACTAGAGGCGCATATTCTATAAATTCACCTTTCGATAACAACAGTTGTGGTTATTTACCACAGTAATTAGCTTGAAAGTTTGTATATATTTCACAAAGTAGAGCATACTGATTTTTGCTAATATTGAGATTTAAATTCCCATAACGATAACTCTGATTATTCTAAAATAGTTTCACATTAGTTAACTTGCAATGATCAAACTGGCTAGAGTTTTTATTAGTATTTTTTTTTCTGGCTTTTTGAAAATCTAATACAACAAATCTCGGTTTCTCCAATTGCGATGATGTTTTTACAGTACAAACATGGTTTGAAGTTGTTGGCAGTAGAGGATATTCATACAATTCCCAAGTACGAAAACTTATTGGAATAGATGGTGTCATTTTTTTAGATGACAGTTACTCCCAGTGGGACCCTGCGGTGGTTGTTAACCTTTAGTTTTTATATATATAATTGAAAATAAGGTTAAACAACCACCGCAGGGTCCATTTTTTTATCATAGCTCCGTTAGATGAATATCTAAACTGTAAAAAAATTCGTAAATTTTGCATACGAAATAGTAGGAAATATTTCGAAAACGATAGGCAAAATATTTTCCCGACAGAAATCTATCATTATTCCTAGAATATTGGTAAATTTTCCCAAAAAAGATTGGCATACTTCCAAAATCTGAATCCATTGCCTCTTATATGACCGTATGACCAAATTAATTTTCTTCGTGAAGAATAACTACGTTATATTTCCAAAACATTAGAAAATATATCTGAATAGTTTAGAACAGTCCACAAATTTCATAAACGGTAGGACATTTTTCCTACGTGGGTTAGGGATTTTTCCAAAACAGTCGGAATTTCTTGGCAGTTTTCTATTTCTATTATAAAATTTATGTTTCCTATAAGATGTTATATTTTCTCTCATTGCCATGAGGCATGAAATCCCTTAGTATTATTATTATTATTATACCATTAAGCCATTTTCCTTTCGGGGTAGGCGTGACTTGCTCGGCGAGGAAAGGAGTAATTTGCGGTAGAGGGTATAGATTTTTTCAGATTGATCTAGAATTCTCGTGTTATTGATTTAAATGACACGTTCGTTCCGCAACACTGCTCCGACCCAGGTTGCTGATCAATCTCTCTAGCGAATCAACCCAAGTGAAGAGCCTCACAAAATTGTTATGTGTGGTTCCCCGCTTGGGCCACTTGTATCCAAGGTCTTTTGTTTCAGGCATCATTCACTCTGCTGTCACTCTGTTTACAAAATATTTGTTGTCACACATTTTTGTCCTGGCATACTACTCTAGCTTCCTTCACGTCCATGAATTTTTTCATGCAAGCTCTCGTGTTTCTATGGCTTCTTATGTCTCTTCGGATTAATGTCTGATTCACAGATTCTACGATCAGCTTCAATATTATCGTTATTCGCTATTGTCAATAAGAATATGAGCTGCGTTTTTAATTACGCAGATTGTGGTTAACGTTTTTATTGGTAGCCATGACGATTTATTGCTTTTTAAATAGGAGCAGTCGGTATGTTATATTAGAACTACGACCTATACCAAATTGGGCCAATTCAACCGTAACTCTACAAGGATAGCAGGGTTTACATTAAAAAAATTTCAATTTTATAAAGACGAATATTTTTGTACGCCATTTTCAGACTGTAGTTGAAAATTCGTCTTTCCTGCACTACGATTAACCACCGCGAAGAGTAAGGTACAATAATACCTTGTAATTCACTTTGAAATAAAAAACATTTAATTCATTTTCATAAAATAATCCACATAATTCAAAACATTATTTCAAATAGTCCGCCAAAATCCCGCCATTTTATCTGAATTATGATCTGCAACGAGCAGTCAAGGTGGTATTTATTTATTCATATGTTCCATATATTTCTAAAAGCTTGAATATAATTATAAATAAAATAGAAGACTCAAATTCTTACTCGAACTACTTCTTTTAAATAAAACATGTTCTGTTTGCTAAAAATTAAATGGTGACCGCTCATTGCTCGCTCTGTTCGCCCTTCTAGAAATAATTAATTGAAAACAATTCAGAACGATGGAAAGAAATTTGAATTGTTTCTAATAGTTTTTCTTAATCGTGTGTGCACGATTGGGAACGATTGAGTGTTGCAAAGTTTCAATCGTTCCCAATCGGACCAATCGGTATTAGGATTTTGAGGTTATGAAGTGGCAATTTGATGGCAGCACTTTCGTCTCGCGGGAATTATTTGAAAACGTTTATTTGATTTTCAGGTTACACCGTTACAAAAAATCAAACTTTAGTATTTTAAATTTTGTTTTTTTCCCAAATTCTGGGAGACGCGACTTTCCTTTACTCAAGCACGCGGAATTTAAAAAATAGTGGCCTCCCTGGTAAAACATCTCTATTTGGGGTCACTCAAAGCTGAATTTCATAAGCTTTCCAGCTGTTATCTAAAAAGTTTGATGCTTCTTCTTTAACCCTCCTTTTGGCACATGTTCTGATAACCTTCGGTTTGGCACATGTGATGTGGCTAGACCCTGGTAAATATTTTCTATGGAAATATTGCGTTTTTATGGTGTATTGAAATGCATTTATATAGCATGCAGGTATATTTTTTGTTTTTTTTTTCTCATTCCTAGTGGCTTTCGCATATGTTTAATTACTTACTCAGGTAAAAATAAAAAAAAGTTCAAGGTAGGAAAAAAATTTTAGAAGCAAAGTACATTTTTTTCATTCATTTTTATGCTTTATTTCGATCTATATTATTCTGATAAATAGAAGTTATATTAATAAGGGCGAATTAAGGGATGGGAGGGGTGGAGAAGTATGGGAGTGGAATTAGGGAAAGTAGAGGAAGAAGAAGGGAAGTGATGGGATTGGAAGTGTGAGATGTGAGGGGTTGGGAAGTGGGTGACGTGAGTGTAAGTATGGGATGTGAGGGGTGGGGAAGTAGAGAAAGGAGAAGTGAGGGAGTAGAAAGTAGGAAAAGTGTGGGATGTGAAGAATGTGAGGGGTTGGGATGTAGAGGAGGGAGAAGTAAGAGAAGTGAAGGGGGTGGGATGCGTGGGGAATAAAAGTAGGGAAATTGAAGAGACGAAAAGTAGATGAGGGAGAAATAAGGAAAGGGAGGTGAGAAGTATGGGAGTGGAATTAGGGGAAGTAGAGGATGGAGAAGTGAGGGAAGTGTGGGATATGAGGGGCTGGGAAATAGGAATGTTAGGGGTTTGGATATAGAGGAGGGAGAAGTAAGAGAAGCGAAGGGGGTGGGAAGCGTGGGTAATGAATGTAGGAGAGTCGAGGAGAGGGAAAGTAGATGAGGGAGAAGCAGGGGTTGAAAGGAAGGGTTAATTAGGGTTTGGACAGTGTGGGAAGGGAAGTAGTGGAAGTGAGGGGATGGGAATGCAAGCAGGAGAAGTAAGGGTTTACTTGATAACGTTCACATTATGTGTATGCAAGATGCTAAGAGAATATAATAGGCAGTTTGAATGAAAAAATACCAACAGAAACTAAAAAGAAACGCGGTAAAATGTTCAAAATGAATTATATTTCATACATTCCCATATAAAATATATGGTGGTCTGGCCAGACTACAGGTGCCAAACCGAAGTATATTCAAATAGATATCCTTGTAATTATCCTTTTATGGCATTTATCATTTTTTTTTCAAATAATAGCTAATGAAATTTTAGGAAAAGTCAGAGAGTTCTAAGTCGCTAGCTCAATCAGAAGTATACTGAAGAAAAAAAAATTGTAATCGCAAAAGGGTCCATATCGTGTCACATGCGGCCCCCACGAGACGTTGGAAAAGGGGTAGGGGTTTGACCAACATTATTTCTTTGCCCAGTCACAGGGCTGCGATATGAGATGCCGCAAAAATATCGATTTCAATGAGAGAAATGCCACGAGGGAGAGATGCCGCAGTTTTGACTTGCCGCATGTGAGATGGTATGTCCCCATCGCAAAAGGTCTGGCTGGACTCATGTGCTAAACGGTGGGTTAACCTTTTAACATGTACCTGAAGTTCCGAACGTTCAAATGAACGAAATATTTTTTCTCATTTCTATTTCACCCATAAATATTGTTCCAATTGCAATTTAAAATATGCATTATAATTTTGTTTCAATAATAAATTAATCACCCAGACAACAAAATCAACTCCCAGCGTTGCTGTTTGGCGCTGATCAGCCAGTTCAAGTCCACAATAATCATGTGATTACGAAAATGGCACCGCTGGGGGTTCATTTTGTGATCTACGTGCCTTACCATTTACGCTTAGCGTTGAAATTAAAGTCGGACCGTTGGAATGAGATAAGAATTCCTTATAAAGTGTTTTAGACTGCTTGACTTGAACTGGTGAATCAAAGCCAAACAGCAAGGCTGGGAGTTTATTATGTTGTCAGTGCTTTTCTTGAACGCTTAGCTCGATAACATGCAATTATATTAACGCTTTGTGCGTTGCCTAAGCGCTTAGCGCACCGCCGAACGCTTATCTCTTATCACTTCCAACGCGATTACATCGCATTGTTCGTCCGTGCAATTGTTTTTCTACATAAACTTGCATGAGAGCAATGCAAAGATTTGAAAAAAAAATTCTGTGATATATTCCACTCCACAGGTAAAAATATGTACCGAAAGCTGACTTTTAAATGGTCGTAGCGCAAAAACTGTTCATAATTTGAGTTTTTGCTATACGGAATTTTTGATCAGGAGAGCATGAAATAAAAAATATCAAAAACTTTGAAAATTCCACCGGGACCTTTTTTCCCATGTATTTGGTGCGGGTTCCTTTAAGGTAACCAAAAATTTCTGAAATTTTCGGTGATTTAGCGGTAATTTATGTTAAGTTATCAGTCATTTATGGTAACTTATCACTTCGAGTTTGTCCAATCAATATTCACTACTCACAATCAGTGTCTTAAGCGTCAAATCATAACGAAGTGAGGTTATGATTCCGGTATTCCTGGAAAGTAATTCTAAATCGAAATGCGCAAATGCAACAGCAAGAAAAAGTAATTTGGATCGAACTGCGCACGCGCAGCAGCTAGAAAAAGTCTTTTGTATAACCGCTTTTTACCACGGGTTTGGAATTGGTCACTTCCCGCACGCAATTCATGCCTCGAAAAGCGAATATTTCGTGCATGCGTAAAAAATATGAATTTTTTTGATTGAAGGTTTATCATTTTTATTGAAAATTCATCTGTTTTGTTGAAAAATGTGCTATTTTGTTGCTAATTCATTTTTTTTACTCAAAACTTAACTATTCCATTTTGAACTGAAACTAAAATGGTAGAAACGTCTCCCTGATTAAAATGACAGATAGGAACCGATAGAGACAAATAGGATTCTGAATTTCTTCGCATCCATCTGGATATTTTATTTGTGTCTGGTTTTAAATCTGGTTCTATGCGGAACTTGGTCGGTGTATATAACTTTTTCTATTTGGTTTTTTATCTGGTTGTATACGAGATACTTTCGGTGTCCAGTAAAGCCCTTTACGATTTTCATCGAATTCTATCCGGATACTTATACGGTTTCTGTTTCCGACTTTTAACATGGTTCTATACGGAACTTAGTGGATATATGCAATTTTTTCTATCTGGGATTTTATCCTTTTATATGCGAAATATTTTCGGTGTCCAGTAAAAACCCTATGCGGTTTTTATCTGATTCTATATGGATACTTATACTGTATTTATGTCTGGTTTAAAATCTGGGTCCATGCGGAACTTGTTCGGCGTATAAAATTTTTTCTATCTGGTTTTTTATTTGGTTGCATATGAAATATTTTCGGTGTCCAGCCCTATTTTATTCGGCCTATCTAGTTCTTTATCCAGCTCTATGCACAATATTTGCGCTGCACATATTGCCCTATGCGGCATTTTCTCGGGCTCTATTCGGATTCTTATACGGTGTCATAATAAAATTTGATTATCTGGTTTTTTATCCGGCTCTATGCGGAATATTTCCGCGGCCCATATTGCCCTATCCATTACAGCAGCTTGATCGATTTTCCGAGTTTGAAAAAATCGGGTTGCACGGGGGGTGGGTTTTTGGGATCCGAGCGAGATGTTTGGCCACTGAAATTAGTCGGGGGATAATTTCTATGAATTTTCTAGGCTATAAAATAACCATAAATGTATTAACTTCGTACTGAATTGGACGTTTTCTTCAGTTTTTAGTACTTATTAATTAGGGGTTGGTTTCCGATATTCGAGCGAGATGTTTTGCCACCAGCATTATTCGGGGGAGCAAAAAGGACCATTTTTTACGATGTTAAATACCTAAGATTGTATTAAGTTCTGGCTGTTTTTGTCGATTTTCCGAGATTGAAAAAATGGGGTTGCACGGGGGGTGGGGTTTTGGGATGCTATCGAGATGTTTGGCAACTGCCATTAGTCGGAGGATAATTTTTATGAATTTCCTAGCCTATAAAAGAACCATAAATGTATTAAATTCGTACTGAATTGGACACTTTCTTCAGTTTTTGGTACTTATTAATTAGGGGTGGGTTTTCGATATTGGAGGGAAATGTTTCGTCACCAGCATCATTCGGCAGAACAAAAAGGACAATTTTTCTTTGATGTTAAATACCTATGATTGTATAAAGTTCTGGCTTTTTTTGTCGATTTTCCGAGTTGGAAAAAATTGGGTTGCACGGGGGCGGGATTTTGGGATCAGAGTGAGATTTTTGGCTACGGCCATTAGTCGGGGGATAATTTTTATGAATTTCCTAGGCTTCAAAATAACCATAAATGTGTTAACTTCGTACTGAATTGGACATTTTCTTTAGCTTTGGTACTTATTAATTAGGAGTTGGTTTTCGATATTCGAGCGAGATGTTTCGACACCAGCATTGTTCGGTGGAGCAAAAAAGATAGGTTTTTCAGATGTTGAATACCTAAGAATGTATTAAGTTCAGGCTGTTGTTTTCGATTTTGCGGGTTTGAAAAAATCGGGTTGCACGGGGGTTGGTTTTTGGGGAATCGAGCGAGATGTTTGGCGCGTGTAATTATTCCAGGGATAATTTTCATGAATTTTCGTGGCTATAAAATAACCATAAGTTTATTAACTTCGTATTGAATTGGAGATTTTCTTCAGTTTTTGGTACTTACTAGTTAGGGGTGAGTTTTCGATGTTCGAGCGAGATTTCTTACAACCAGCATTATTCGGGGGAGCAAAAGGGACAATTTTTCACGATAGTAAATACCTAAGATTTGATTAAGATCTGGCTATTTTTGTCAATTTTCCGAGTTTGAAAAAATCGGGTTGCACTGGGGGTGGGTTTTTGGTATCCGAGAGAGATGTTTGGCCACTGCATAAGTCGGGGATAATTTTTATGAATTTTCTAGGCTATAAAATAGCCATAAGTTTATTAACTTCGTATTGAATTGAAGATTTTCTTCAGTTTTTGGTACTTATTAGTTAGGGGTGAGTTTTCGATGTTTGAGCGAGATTTCTTACAACCAGCATTATTCGGGGGAGCAAAAGGGACAATTTTTCACGATCGTAAATACCTAAGATTTGATTAAGATCTGGCTATTTTTGTCAATTTTCCGAGTTTGAAAAAATCGGGTTGCACGGGGGGTGGCTTCCTGGGATCCGAGAGAGATGTTTGTCCTCTGTCATTAGTCGAAGTATAATTTTTATGAATTTTTTAGGCTATAAAAGAACCATAAATGTATTAACTTCGTACTGAATTGGAAATTTTCTTCAGTTTTTGGTACTTATTAATTAGGGGTGGGTTTTCGATATTCAAACAAGATGTTTTGCCACCAGCATTATTCAGAGGAGCAAAATGGACAATTTTTCACGATTTTAAATACCTAAGATTGTATTAAGTTCTGGCTGTTTTTGTCGATTTTCCGAGTTTGAAAGTGACCTGTCACATGGATGCCTTCCCGCCCCCACAACACTTGGGTAAGAGGGTCGTGTGTGACCTAAGTTACTTCTGTTACCTATCAAAAAGGTGCCTTCCCGCCCCCACGATAGGCTGGAAAGGAGGTCGTGTGTGACTTAAGTTATTTCTGTGTCCTGTGACAGGGGTGTCTTCCTATCCCTGCAATACCTGGGAAAGGAAGTCGTGTGTGAGTTAAGTTATTCATGTGGCCTGTCACTGGAATGCCTTCCAGCCCCCACAGCATATGGGAAAGGGTCGTGTGTGACCTAAGTCACTTTTTGTGCCCTATCACAAGGGTGCCTTCCCGCCACCACAATAGGCTGGAAAGGAGGTCGTGTGTGAACTAAGTTAATCATGAGACCTGTCACCGGGATGCCTTCCCGCCCCCACAACACTTGTAAAAGGGGGTCGTATGTGACCTAAGTTAATTGTGAGCCCTATCACAGGAGTTCCTTCCTGCCCCTAAAACACCTGGGAAATGGGGTCGTGTGTGACAAAAGTTATTTATGTGACCTGTTACAGGGGGGCCTTCCCGCCCCCACGATAGGCTGGAATGGAGTTCGTGTGTGACATAAGTTATTTATGTGACCAGTCACAGGAATGCCTTCCCGCGCCCACAACTCCTGGGAAAGGGGATCGTGTGTAACCCAAGATATTTCTGTGACCTGTGACAGGGTTGCCTTCCCGGCCCTACAACACCTGGAAGAGGAGGTCGTTTGTGACATACGTTATTTATGTGACTGTCACAGAGATGCTTTTTTGCCCACAAAACACCTGGGAAAGGGGGACGTGTGTGACCTAAGTTATTTCTGTGACCTGTCACAGGGGTGCCTTCCCGCCTCCACGATAGGCTGGAAAGGAGTTCGTGTGTGACTGAAGTTATTTCGGTGACCTGTCACAGGGGTGCCTTTCCGCCCCCACAACACCTGAGAAAGGGGATCGTGTGGGTCCTAAGTTAATTGTGTGCCCTATCACAGAAGTTCCTTCCTGCCCCTAAAACACCTGGGAAATGGGGTCGTGTGTGACATAAGTTATTTATGTGACCTGTGACAGGGGTGCCTTCCCGCCCCACAAAACCTGGGAATGGAAGTCGTGTGTGAGCTAAGTTATTTATGTAACGTGTCACAGAAATGGCTTTCCGCCCCCACAGCACCGCGGAAAGGTTCGTGTGTGACCTAAGTTAGTTTTTGTGCCCTATCCTAGGGGTGCCTTTCTGCCCCCACAATAAGCTGGAAAGGAGGTCGTGTGTGACATAAGTTATTTCTTTAACCCGTCACAGGGGTGCCTTTCCGCGCTCACAACACCTGGAAAAGGGGTTCGTGTGTGACTTAAGTTATTTATGTTTCCTGTCACAGGGTTGCTTTCCTGCCCTCACAACACCTAAGAAAGGGGGTCGTGTATGACCTGAGTTATTTCTGTGACCTGTCACAGTTATACCTTCTTGCCCACACAACACCAGGGAAATGGGGTCGTGTGCGACATACGTTATTTATGTGACTTGTCACAGGGATGCTTTCTTGCCCACACAACACCTGGGAAAGTGGGTCGGGTGTGACCTAAGTTACTTCTGTGACCTGTCACAGGGGTGCCTATCCGCCCCCACAACAACTGGAAAAGGGGTTCGTGTGTGACCTAAGTTATTTGTTTGACCTGTCACAGGGGTGCTTTCACGCCCCCACGATGGGATGAAAAGGAGGTCGTGTGTGACTTATGTTATTTCTGTGACCTGTAACAGGGGTGCCTTCCCGCCCCACAAAACCTGGGAATGGGGGTCGTGTGTGAGCTAAGTTATTTATGTAACGTGTCACAGAAATGGCTTTCCGCCCCCACAGCACCGCGGAAAGGTTCCAATTGTGATTTCTACGAAAGTCTTCAACATTTTTCCATGAATTTCTCTATATATTTTATTGAACTTTTTTAAATCGAAGTTCAATCTAAAGTTTACAGAACTCTTGTAGAGATATTCCAGATTTGTTTTACATCAAATCCTGAATGTTATACAGAATATAGAAAATTTGTTCAAGGTTCGCTCTCATCCCAGACTCTTGAAATAGTTCAAGAAAGTTGAATGAATTTTTTTTTCCATGCAGTAAGTTCGGTAATGTCCATCCTGAAAAAATAATATTTTACATTATTTTCTATATTATTATACAAGTTGTTTAATAGGATGGGATGACAAAAATAAATTTCTAGCAATCGATTCCTAATATCAAAAAATTGTTAGTTCTTTATGAGCCGAATATACTGTAAATTTTTTTAAATTGATTAATATATTTTACCTCCTCAAGCATGTTGAAAATTAGAAAAATAGAATTTAAGAGTAAAATATATTTGAAAAATGAATTCTTACAGTCACAAATTTTCCTAGTATATGTATAACTATATGCCGGAAGAATTTATGGAAGCACCTGTTTAATATTAAAAACATGCGGAAAATTAAGTTTCAAAATAGGACATAAGTTTTTTTATTTTATTTTTATTTTCATTGAATTCCAAGCAGAAAATTACTTCAAGAGTATATAACAAGAATTAAATAATTTATTAATTATTACCAATTACAATTATTATTGAGTAAAATTCGCTTCGGTGCGGAAATGAGGCATTTCAGCTCTTGATTTTAGAAGATAAAATTCAAATTTTAAAATAAATTTTGATCAATTTTTTATCTTTCATAAATTTTTAATATTAGGTAGGTACTTCTGTAAATGCTTTAGGCATATAATTTTACATATATATAAAATAATTGGTGACACGAATTTTGAACGAAATAGTTAACTTTTGAACTTAAAAAGGTCAACTTTTAACCAAATAGTTACATTTTCAAATCAAACAGATAAACTTTCTACCAGAAATGCAATACTCAAATTTTCATATGAAGAAATTAATTTTCAAGGATATAAAACGATTGTATAGGAAAATGGTCATATTCTGTAGCTGAGTTATCAATTGTTGAATTAAATAATGATTCTTCAAATGGAAAAGAAGAATTTTTAACCAAGAAGCTGAACTTTCAACTGAAATCATCATTCTTCAAATGGAATAGTAGAATTTTTAACCAAAAAGATGGATTTGCAACTAAAATTATGAAACTGTAATTGAAATAGTTGATATTTCGGCTAAAAAGATGAATCTTCAAACAAGAAGATGGATTTTCAACCACGGAAAACACTAACTTTCAATAAAATACACAAATTTTGAATGCAATACTTGAATTATAAACTTAAATAGGAGAAGTTTTAACCAAATAGTTACATTTTCAAATAAAAAAGATGAACTTTTAACCGAAAATGCAATACTTCAATCTTCAGATGAAGAAATAAATTTGTAAATGAATACAGATTTTTTAGAAACATAGTTACAATATTCACCTACGTTATGAAATGTTGAATGGAATAATTAATCTTTGACTGGAATAGTAGAATTTCGAATTGAAAAGATGAATTTTCGACCAAAAATGGAGTATAATACTTATTGTACATTTTATTAACAAATAGTATACACTTTGTAGACAGCTTATATTTTTGTTAAACAAATTTTAAATATACGCAGGCCTGACGAGCGGGCGTGAAAATCTAAGAACTGGTCCTTTTCTTTTAGGCTTGCGCATGTCCATACGTTTAATAATAATAATAATTAAAAGACACTTACCCTAAGGAAATTTGATGTACTCATCGATTTACGGAACAATAAAAACTGTCACTTTTTAAAATTCACGTCTTACAGTCTTATAAATAATCGTATAAAGCTAAAACGAAAATCAGCGACACGTTTTAATATTTATAACGAGTATGAAAATGTTTTTTAGCAAAGCAATCTGTTCAAACTTGGATCATAATTTACATTAGTGAATGTGCTTTTTTTATAATATAATTATGATAAAGATTGTACAAATATGAAGAAAGTAATTATTTTGTATTTTCTAAGGTATACTTTACAGTCAAAGATTCAATATATTTTGTTTGTCTCCACATCATTAGTTTTATATCATCACTGTAATCTATATCAATTCCTATATAATTACCAATTTTACCTAAATCTTTCATAGAAAATCTTTGCATTAAACTAGCTTTAACTTCATTTATTTTATTTTTGTCTTTACAGCAAATCAAAAGATCATCAACAAAAACTAAAATATATATTGGATCTTAACTTGTATTATTGACACATAAACAGTAATCATAATTACTTATGACAAAATTTAAATTTTCAACATATTTATCAAAGCAGACATACCATGCTCGTAGACTCTCTCTTAGACCATATAAAGCTTTTTGAATAAATTATTCGCACAAAAATAGCTTAGTACAATTTTTAACGTTTGCATTTTGTCTACTGGCCACTTCTGTGTTTATAAATCCATTTTACATATATAATTGTCTTGTCTTTTGGTCTATCAGTAACAGTTTAAGTTTTATTTTTATTCAAGCTTTCTATCTCATGATTCATTGCTTTTTTCCACTCGCTAGAATCTGTGGAGTTGGTCGCCTCCTCAAATGTATTTGGTACATTTGCATTAACAAAATTAACGTGAATGTGGTGTGTTACCGGATTTTCAAATTTGTTTACTGGATTTCTTTTTCTGCTTGAAACTCTTTTTTCCATTGAATTTTCATTATTAATCAATTTCATTATCAGAATCAACATTATTTTCATTTATATCATTTTTAAATTCAGTCTCAAAATTTTCGTATTCATTATCTTGCATTTTTTCTAAACAGATTAACTCTGTACCCTCTTCTACTACTTGTACATGTCTCGCATTTATTATTTTAATATTAACAAGAACTCTACAACTATTGTCATTATAACCTACCAATATACCTAATTTTGCTTTATCATCCGATTGATTTTTTCTCAGAACTTCAGGCGTTCTCACAAAAACTCTACTTCCATAAATTTCACAGCCACACAAAAAAATCTTTTTTGTTGCCTGGAGCACAGACCGTGTTTATTATATGTTTTTGGGGTCGCTGACACCCAATCCGCAGGCCATTTTACCCCATCACGTCAGGTTTTTTATATAACCTGAAAAAGTCTTCACAGCCGCACAAAAATAAAAAATAATTCTGGCCTCAGGGTAATGCCATTTTATGTTTTTGGGCTCGCTGAAACTGAATCCGAAGTCCATTTCATCCCATCATGTCAGGTTTTTGATATGATCCTAGAAAAATATTATAATCCGAGCCCAATTAGCACGCTATAGTTCAAAAAACATAATGACTAAAATTCTATCTACCTTTCACTTGTTATTCGTTATTTATAATTTTTAAGGGCATGCTCTACGGTGACCACGTGACCAAACCAGTCCTCGGTTATGAAATGTTTTTTTGGTGTCCACCATGTGCAAACGCAATGATATATGGCTTTCAAAATTTGGAATATAGGAAATGAGACAATAAATTGCCTTTGTATATTTAGTTTGAGTTATAATTTTGAACAAAATTATCCGAGTAAAAAAGAAATGAGGAAAATTTCATTTTTTTTTTGGGCTCACTGCGTCCACACGGATTGAGATATCGTGTTTAGAATTTGAAAGATTAAATAAAAAGCACTAAAGAACGTTTGTATACATCAATATGTTTATAATTTCGCAACAATTAGTGAACTGATAAAAAGAATTTCGAAAGTGATCAATCTAATCTCTGAGTAATAAAGTTTATTCTAAAATTGTTGGTAAAGAAACAATATTGTTTTTAATGAAAATATAATCAGATTATAAAATGTATCCCTGTACTTTCGGTGTACATGTGTTTTTCCAGGGTTAAATGGTCATGTGATGTTACTTTTCGTTTAGAAGATTTCGAGGGCTACAGCAGGGCCTAAACAGAGGACTTAGGAGGATCTATAGAGGGCTAGATTTTTATTAAATTAAGTCCTATCAAGTCCTACAATTTAGATGTCTAAAAGAGGGCTAAAATTTCGACTCGGGTATATTAAAAAAAAACTTTTTAATTTGTTTTTAATGATAATTAGGTATGTTGAATAAAAATAAATTTTTTTAGGTTATAGGAAAGAGAATCTCTTACAAATTTTTATTTAATACTTTTTATATTTTTCCATTAAGTTAATATTATTTGTAATAGAGATTTTTTGCCTTCGTGATCCGACAGTTGCCTCTTTCTCATTTTTTTCTAATTTCTTGGTGAAATGTCAAAGCTTCAGATTTTTAATTCAATATAGAGCACACTGTAAGCTAAAAAATGACCTAGTGCAAGCTGTCGATAAGTTCACTATAGCCACCTAAAAAATATAAACCTATTTGATCCATAATTACCCCGGTTGCCGGTATACTTATCCTCGTACATTATCAGTTACTCATGAATTCTTAAAGAAAGGCTTTTCAGAGAAGTTTCAAAAAATACATTTTACAACATTTTTGGAAGAAAGTCGATTGAACTTTATATACGTAAATGATTTTCATACCTTATCTGTTCCGAAAATCATGTTACAGAATTATATTTTTTGTAGAAACATAAAAAGTTCTTAAGATCATTCATAAAACATTCGTAAACTTCATGAAACATTCATAAAAGTTAGAGGCTTTCTAAGAAGTTTACCCTCTTATATGTCCCCTCAGTATCTTGATTCATTTCTCCCTAATTTTCCCGAGAATAAGACACAAGTTACTTATGTATAAATCCTTTTCCTATAGAGCTGTTTAAATTATTTTGGGATTCACAGAGCAAGTTTGTTCATTTTAAACTCTTACAGGTGTCAAAAATGAGTGAACTGAGAAGAATTTACTTATAATATAATAGAATTTTATTCAATTTGAAACACTTACTTTTAAAAGTGAGATAAATATAATGAATATTAAGTTTAAAAAATAAGAAACGTATGTTGCCCTCGTTTTTTTTGCAAATTGGTACTGTAAGTCCCAGGAGTTTTTAATTAGCTCGATACCTGTAGCAGGTACAAAAATTCCTTATTGATGAAGATATTAGACTGAAAAGATTTAGAAGAAAAAAATGTAATCTCTCATGTATTAATTTAGTTTATTTGGTTTGAATTTTTAATTTTTATTACTTTTTTTTTAAGCATTCACTTTCAATGAATTCTTTGAAACTGGAACTGATTCAATTCTGAATAAAGCTGTCTTTTAAATTACAAAGCTGAAGAATTTATTGAAAGTGAGTTATCTACCAATTTATTAATAATTTATCTGGCTAAATTTTTATGTCAAATTTAAAATTATCTAGCTATTTATATTTTTGTAAATTTTATTAATTAAGCAAACTACGTTAGCTATATTTTTTGTAAATTTCTACTACTTGAATTACCTGGCGCCCCAACGAAATTATATATAGGTATATACTATATAGCCTGAATTACCCGTTAAAAAGCACGTCAGCAACCCGCGGCATACTGGCACGTGACTCGAAAATTAAACAAGTTTTATGCTGAAAATTGTATTATTTCACACACACACACACACACACACACACACACACACACACACACCCCCGGCCACAGCCCGACTTGAAGTGGGGCTCCCTGGCCAGCTCCCGGCTTAAAGCCGGGCTCTCCAGCCGGTTACTAGCCAGCCTCCGACTTAAATTTCCACTTGGGTTTAATTCGAAAGCCTTAATAATTAAACAAATTAAAACATCAGATTGAAACTTTGCAAACTATGTTCAATTTTAAAATAATTTAAAATTAATAGATTCTGAATTAAACGCTTTTATTTAATTTCAAATGCTATTCAAACATTGTTTCAGTCAAAAATATTCCATTTATAGTCCATTAAATTTGAAAATTTGTAATGAAGAAGAATAGCAAATTTTCAATATTTAGCAATGTTTGAATGTTTATTTAAAATGAGCAATTATAAATAAAATATATAAAACTACATTATTTTAAAACGAATTTTTCGAAACAGAAAGCCTTGAATCGTCAAAGTTTCAGAGAGATAAACTTAAACCTTGGACGTTGCAATGTTAACTATAATTTTTCTATTTTGAGAAACTTGTTATTTGTCGATGAAATTGTTTAATTTTGATGTATATAATAGTTAAACAAATATTGATTTAGAAAAAATTCGAGTAAGTTGAGTAGATATTTACAAATTTTGAAAAGATTCAAACTTGCTTGAAAACTTGAAAAGATTTCAACAGATTTAAAACAAAATATAGATTTTTGAAAATTTCTCATTAGAATTTTTAACCTTTTTAAGGATTTTGAAACGTTTTAATATGATAAAAAAATTTCTCAAGATTCCTGTGAAAATTTGTAATGATTTTTTATTTTGAAAAATTAATTTTAGCAGAATATTTCAAAAGAATTTTGAAACACAAATATTAACAAATAAATAAATAGCTGTGAATTCGATTTCGAGCACGGGCATAGAACTGGCTGAAACCCAGGCATAGTAGTGCGCCAGTGCTGGAAAATGAGCACTGACATACAAGCGCTAGCCCTATGCTGGTAGAACTCTGGCCTAATGCATGATGGCCAACCCTTATCTCCCGCAGTTATGCCAAGCGTCGGTTTATTACTGGCAGAACTCTGGCCTAATGCATGACAGCCAACTCGTTTCTCACGGAGTTACGCCAATCTTCGGTTCAATACTGGCACTTTACGGGCCCAGTAAAAAACGCTCACAATGGCCAACCTTCATTTGCCAACGGTAAGCCAAGCGTCGGCTGCATACTGGCGCAATACGGGCAATGCTTACCATGCAAGCAGCGGTTAACCCTTATCTCCCGCAGTTATGCCAAGCGTCGGTTCAATACTGTCAGAACTCTGGCCTAATCCCTGACGTTCAACCCTTATCTCCCGCAGTTACGCCAAGCCACGGTTCAATACGGGAAGAACTTTGGCCTAATGCATGGCGGCCAATCCGTTTCTCACGGCGTTGCGCCAATCGTTGGATCAATACTGGCACTTTGCGGGTCCAATAAATTATACTAAAAATGTCCAACCTTTATTTTCCAAACTTAATCTAAGCATCGGCTGCATACTGGCGAAATACGGGCAATGCTCACCATGAAAGCAGCGGCCAACCCTTGTCTCCCGTAGTCATGCCAAGCGTCGGTTCAATACTGACAGAACTCTGGCCTAATGCCTGACAGCCAACCCGTTTCTCACGGAGTTACGCCAATCGTCGTTTGCATACTGGCGCAATACGGGATATATTATTATAAAAAAACGAGCAATGATCAACCCTTATTTTCCACAGTTATAGGAAGCATCGACTCAATACTGGTACTTTATGGACACAGTATAAAAAACGTCAACAATGACCAAACATTAGTTAATATTGATAAATTTAAATTTAAAGCTTTTTCGGGTTTCAATCGTGTGCAAAACTACGAAACTTGCCGACGTTTCGTCGTGGCCATGAATGGGATTTACCGCGGTCCTACTGGGAGCCGGTGTCATTTTTAGATGGCAGTTGCTCCCAGTGGGAGCAACAAAATCAGTGACATAAGGAGGCCAAAGTAAAATTTCTTTTTTTACTTTTACATACCTGCTAAAAACATGCCCAGTTCAATCCGAAAACTGTATTAAAATAACCTGAAATGTGGCTGGTTAAGTCCGGAATCTGTCTGAACCAAAAATGTCGACTCCGGAAAGAGTTCGACCTGATCCGAAATTAGTCCGGAAGTCAGAACCTGAAATAATTTGCGTTAAAGTGGAAAATGGAAAGTAGTCCGGTCTTAAACGAAATACATCCGGATAAAAACTTTCACTCTAGAATGATTCTGACTCAATCCAAAATTGATCCGTAATTTAAAGTTGGAACTACGAAAACATCGACTCTGGAAAGAGCTCGGATTTATACGAAATTAATCCGCAAGCTGAAAACAATCTGGTTAAATCCCAAATCAGTCCGGACAAAACAAATCCGGAAAAAGTCAGAATCAATCTAAAATCTATTCAAAAATTAAAATTAAACAATTTAATTAGCGTTATCATTTTTGATTGCAGACCAGGAATTATGCAATCTGTATTTCCACAGATGTTTTGACAATATTTTGCTTAATAATTCAGTTTTTCTTAATGTAATGCTAAAAAAGGGCCATTGAAGTTATCATTTTCGGTTGGCTAGGCATTAGGCAATCGATATTTCCAGAGATTTTTTGATAATATCCGGCGTAATAATTCAGTAAAGTTTTACAATAAATTTCTCTTTCTTAGTGAAAATACTTATATAAATACACATATTATTTAATACATATTTTATGATTCATTATTTAATATTTTTATTAAAAAATGTAATACTGCTCGAAATTGATATTTAATACTGCCCATTTTTCGTTTAACACTGCCCTTTATAATATGCCCTGAAAGAGTCTGAATCAATTCTAAATTAATCCGCTAGTTAAAGTTGTAATTTCGTGAAATTAAATTTCAAACGGAACATCGGCCGGATAAAACCGAAATCTGTACTGATCTTAAAATTTATTATCACTGTTAGTTCGCTTATAATTTAGTATAATAAGGGTTATTCGTTTGGTCGTTTACGATCTCAATTAACATTTATACATTCTCATCCAGAGAAGGTATTAGATTTGTGTAAAATTTGGCCCCCCCCCCCCCCGTGTTTTTGTCAAATTCCACGTTTTGAGACCCCCCGAAACCCAAAAAACAGATTTTTACGAATTTGTCTGCCTGTCTGTATGTATGTCTGTCTGTGTGCACGATAACTTTAGAAAAAATTGTCCTATTGGATTGGCCTTTGGTATACTCTTTCAGTTTCCTGAACTAAAGGTCAAGTTCGTTAGCCATCCATTTTGGATAAAAATTCAAAAAGTGAGCGCATTTTGAAAAATTTTCAGACCATTTTTTTCAGCCAAACAACGCACGATACAAAAAAAGTCGAAATAAGACAAATGTTTCTTTTTGCATGCCCTGCAAGATTATCATATTGACTTTTTGAATTTTCTTGAAAAACCGAAAATTCACATTTTTATTACACAAAAAATAAAAAAAATAAAAAATTTAATTTCACGTTTAAACTATGCAAGATCCGACAGATTTTTTTCACAATTTGAAAAAAAAGAGTTTTTGGTTCCATGCCTAGAGGTAGGCCGGGAATTGGCAGATAGGAACACATGAATTCCTATCTAATACAACGCTGCTGAATTCTGGTGACCTTCTCGGCATTAAACATAAATCAACTGCGACTCTATCGATTTCCTTTCGTTGTCCCCCCCCCCCCCCCCAATAACAGAAGTTTTTGTGGGACTGACGTTACAACGAACTCTAGGATGATCGGCATTGTTTGCCGACCCATTGTCGGGTTCTCTGCGCGTTCGATCGTTTTGAACCGCATCTTCAACTTTTTGGTGTTTTGGTGGTGCCATTGTTATTACCACAAACAGCTAGGGAAAGTGTTGGTCCATCCTGGTAGAGCACCGCGTGCAAGGATAAGGCTGCATACTCTGAGAGGTCGCCCGGTATCTCAGAGTCACCGTTTAAGATACCTCACCCAGGTGCCATTATTTGGACAATTTGCGAGTTTCGCGAAATATCTCCTTGACAAACTTGATCCCTATTTTCGGACCCTGGCGAAGCTTATTGACTACATTGACTAAATTGGACAAATATTTCCAAACTAGGTGCTGAAACGTTTAGATACGTTAAGGAGTGAAGATAACAAGTTTGGGTGATTACATTACAATCTGATAAATTCAAATGCAATAATACTTTACGTACAATGTTCAAAAGCGTGATCAGTTGTAATATCTTTTGAAGAACGGAATAAAATAATGAACGCCGAAGATAGATGACCATTAGTATTGCTCAACATTTAGCACCTACGTAATTTTATTTTAATTTCTGAATATTAATCATGTTATAGATATAATAGATATAATATATATATATATATATATATATGTTGATATTAAGAAAGATATAATCAATTGTAACCATGAATACATATTAAGTATTCATAAATTTCCAATAGTAAATGTAAATAAATTAATACATGAATTACTGTGTCATTGCATTTATATTCAATAATAATATTAAGTTATCTTGTAAACGAACGTAGAATATTACTTTACCTGTATTCATTTTTAAGTTCCTAACATTATTTGGAAATAAATAATGATTCGCTGCAAAATTATGTATCGTGATCAGTTTGCAATATCTCTCGGAAAACTTTAATAAAACTGCACAATTGTTTCCAGAAATAAGAGCAAAAGATTTCACGAAGTTAATTCGTCAAATTTATTTGTTTGTAGAATTATATGCCTTCATAAGTAACGCTTATGATTGACAATTATCAGTATAGGTCAATATTTGAGATTCATCAATTCACCAATATATTAATATATTGTATAATTATTGATAAATTACTGTATTATTGTCTCATTAATAAATAATAATATTTAGTTATGTTTTAAACATGCGTGCAATATAATTTCGCATTAGTGGGAAATTGATTAAAAACTGATAAATTGATAAAGTTATTTTAAGTAGCTTTTATTCAGATTTCAAAATCAGAAACTTACAAGGTGGGAATTATATTGCATGGGCTGAGAGTTAAACTCTAAAGAGCTGAAAGTGTGATCTAAACCTAACGCGTTCGGATCTCAGTCCGCTCCCTTCGGGATCGTTTGAAATCATCTTCGGTAAAGTTTTCATCAAGAGTAAAACCTTCCAGAAATCTCTAGGTTTAGATCCGTCAATGATGGAATCCCAGGTACTTTTTTTTCATCAGTACAAAAACTAAAGGACCGATTCTCTGTACCTGCTCTCCTCGGGACTCAAACGTTCACCCGTTGCTGCCACAATCCATCCGTTTCTGAGAGTTCGAAAAGGAGGCAACGTCCACTCTGGATAGAATCACTTTCTCCCTGAAGTGCACATGTTCTGATCTTGACGAGAGTTAAACCTAACGATTCATTTTGCGTCGGCTCAGGGTTTAAAACCGAAAATGATGAAAACCTTTTCATCTCAGTAACTGGTCGGTCGTAGGAAATAAAAGGTCCCTGCACTAGGGTGGTAATTTTCCGCCGACTGTCGTTGTAATCCTACAGACTAAAGCGTAGAGGGAAGATAGGTATAGAGGCGACAATGCCCACCAAGCTTAGGAGATGGGCGCGGGGAATGAGACGTCGGGAGAACTCACCGTCTATCCGTGACAGCACGAGTTTTCGGCGGTTTTTCTCAATTTTGGCTGTTGTCCGCGAATGGAAAATTTGTTTAAAAATTTTTTTCGAACACCTCTTGATGGAAACTTTCGAATATAATATGTTAAAAGAGTCACCCCCTTTTCGTTCTGGGGGAGAACTTACCGTCTATCCGTGACAGCACTAGTTTTCGGCGGGTTTTCTCAATTTTGGATGTTGTCCGCAAATGGAAAACTAAAAAAAAAACTTTTTCTAACACCTCTTGATGGTACCTTTCGAATAGGGCGTGTTAAAGAAGTCACTTCTCTTCGTTTTGGGGGAGAACCTACCGTCTATCCGTGACAGCACGCGTTTTCGGCGGTTTTTCTCAATTTTGGCTCCTGTCCGCAAATGGAAAATTTGTTTGAAAATTTTTTTCAAACACCTCTTGATGGTACCTTTCGAATAGAATAGGTTAAAAAAGTGACCCCCTTTTCGTTCTGGGGGAGAAGTCATCGTCTATTCGTGACAGCACTAGTTTTCGGCGGTTTTTCTCAATTTTGGATGTTGTCCGCAAATGGAAAATTAAAAAAAAAACTTTTTCTAATACCTCTTGATGGTACCTTTCGAATAGGGAGGGTTCAAAAAGTCACCCCCTTTTCGTTTTGGGGGAGAACTCACCGTCTATCCGTGAGAGCACCTGTTTTCGACGGTTTTTCTCAATTTTGGCTGTTGTCCGCAAATGGAAATAGTTTTTTTTTATTTCTTTCTAACACCTCTTGATGGTACCTTTCGATTAGGTTGGGTTGAAAAGGTACCCCCTCTACGTTTTGGTGGAGAACTCACCGTCTATCCGTGACAGCACGCGTTTTCGGCGGTTTTTCTCAATTTTGGCTGATGTCCGTGAATCGAAAATTTAGGAAAAATTTTTTTTCTAAAACACCTTTTGATGGTACTCTTAGAATAGGCTGGTCTGAAAAAGTCACCCTCTCTTCGTTTTGGGGGAGAACTCACCGTCTATCCGTGACAGCACTAGTTTTCGGCGGTTTTTCTCAATTTTGGATGTTGTCCCCAAATGGAAAACTAAAAAAAAAAACTTTTTCTAACACCTCTTGATGGTACCTTTCGAATAGGGCGGGTTAAAGAAGTCACCCCCTCTTCGTTTTGGGGGAGAACCTACCGTCTATCCGTGACCGCACGAGTTTTCGGCGGTTTTTCTCAATTTTGACTGTTGTCCGCAAATGGAAATTTTTAAGAAAAATTTTTTGTAACACCTCTTGATGATACCTTTCGAATGGGGTAGGTTAAAGAAGTCACTCCCTCTTCGTTTTGGAGGAGAACTCATCGCCTATCCGTGACAGCACGAGTTTTCGGCGGTTTTTCTCAATTTTGGCTGTTGTCCACAGATGGAAAATTTTTTTCTAACACCTCTTGATGGTAACTTTCGAATAGAGTGGGTTAAAAAAGTCTACCCCTCTTCGTTTTGAGGGAGAACTCACCGTCTGTCCGTGACAGCACGAGTTTTTTGCGGTTTTTCTCAATTTTGGCTGTTGTCCGCAAATGGAAAATTTGTTGAAAAATTGTTTGTAACACCTCTTGATGGTACCTTTCGAATAGGGTGGGTTAAAAAAGTCATCCCCTCTTTGTTTCTGTGGAGAACTCACCGTCTATCCGTGACATCACGCGTTTTCGGCGGTTTTTCTCAATTTTGGCTGTTGTCCGTGAATGGAAAATTTGTTGAAAAATTTTTTTGTAACACCTCTTGATGGTACCTTTCGAATAGGGTGGGTTAAAAAAGTCACTCCCTCTTCGTTTTGGGGGAGAACTCACCGTCTATCCGTGACAGCACGAGTTTTCGGCGGTTTTTCTCAATTTTGGCTGGCGACAGCGTAGAGTATCGTAATGTTGTACATTACGATACAGCGGAGTGTAATGTGAAGAGTGATCGTCCGCTGTATTGTAATGTACAACATTCCGATACTCTACGCTGTCGCATAAAAACGCGTTAATGCACCGGAGTCACATAAAAAAGCTTAAATGCCACGGAGTCACATAAAATGCATTAGGTTCACAAGTCAAAAGGTTTTTTGCTCCCAGACACCTATTTGTATCAAATCCAAACAATGCGGGCATAGACAAATTTTTTCAAGAAAGTTAGAAAGAAAATTGTAAAATTTGACATTTTCTTCGCTGTTTAAATAAACATAAAAGTTTAAACAAACAAAACGTTCACGCATCTCTTTGAATTTTAATGCTGAATTTTTCTCAACAGAAGAATCCAAAATCGGTCCCGAATTACGGCCCAAAGATTACTTTTTATTCGGCTTCTTGATATTAGGAGATAGGTGTTTTGTAAACAAATCCAAGTATCCGATTAGTATCTTCATCCCTGTTGAAGACTCTTCGGCATTGGGGTTGTGGTTCATCTTGATAAATAGTGTTGTCTGGCAGTCGCTCAAATAAACCTAATTCATTCACATCCATAGAGTACATTTGTTCCATGCGTTGCCGGTGATCAGCTATTTCTCCTAGCTTATATAAAATTATATCACGCCCGTTTCTTAATTGACCAGATATTCCAAGAAGTATCTTTGCTTCGTTCGTGTGACCAATGATCCTATCACCATGTATTACCGCATATATATCTTCTTCCACGGGGTAATACTTCTCGCCTGTACGTACGATTTTTAACTTCGAATTAATCCAATGAGTCTCGCATTCGATCATAACGCCAGGAACCTGTGCTGGTGTCATCTTAACTACTCTATAAGGAGGGTTAGGATGCAGGTTCGGCACGCAAACTGAAAAAGTGGAAAAAAGTTTTTCATGAAAATAAAACTTGTAGTTATTTAATATTCAATAAACAGAAGGATTAAAAAAGTTTAATTCAAAATATAATTTCTTTTGGACGTGATCATGTTGCTCGCAGAGGAAAATACTTTTTCTAAAGGTTCTGAAGTAGCTGAAGCGATAACATATTTTCTAGCGAGTTGTACAATTGCGTTAGGATTATCTTGCATTTTTGTTTTTATCAATGATGTTGTAAGTTTTTTTTCGAGCATAACTTTTTCAATACCAACATTTCTGTATGCACTGAGTCAGTAAATGAATAATTTCGGCAATTTTGAATGTTTGCAATTTTGGGGTTCTTAATTTTCATGTTGAACGCTAAATTTTAAATTATCCCCTTTCATAAGTTTCAATTTTGAAATTGAAAGTGAATTGCTTGAATTTTGGATAGTATAATTAGCAATTTAAAAATTATGCACATCTAAGCGATTCAAATTTACTCCAAATAACTGAAATTTCAAAGGTTTTGAGTATGACAAAGTTTCAATATCACAATTTTTGCTGACCACGCAATTTTTCAATTTTAAATGAAGTTCGTATTCGTTTAAGTTTTAACGTTCTGGAGTGGAAATATTTTCATTTTCTATGTTTTCCGTTTAAAATTACTATTTATTGAACTTATTTTGAGAGTTTTTTTTTAGAACGATCCAATTCATTTTCAAATTTTAGAAAAATTCAATTTATTCATTAATTCAATTTAGTTTTGAATATCAAATTGTCAAATTTTAATCGCTTTGCATTTAAAATCATGCAAATTCAAAAGTTTTTAATTTCTAATTACTATTTAATTCTGAACGCTTTTAATTATAAATAATACAAATTCAATTCCTTTTCTTTCTCCTTGGCAGTGATGTTGTATTCGGAAGGAGCCGAGAATTCGATCACGAATATAGTTCGTTTCTGAAAAGATGTCTTTCTGGGTCGAAAATTAAACTATTTATTTAGACATTTCAACTACTTGGTTAAAAATTAACTTTTTTTTGAAAATTCAAGAATTTTATAAAAAGTGTATCCTTCATGGTTGAAAAATTAACCATTCGGGTAAAAAATTCAACTATTGGTTAAAAATTCATATTTTCTAATTAAGAAATAAACTTTTTGTATCAAATTCGACTCTTTTGTTGAAAATTTATCTTTTTGGGTAGAAATTTTATCCTTTTTTATTAAAAATGAAACTTTTTGATTGCAAATTTAATAATTTTTATGGAAATTCAACAATTGTATTAAAAAATTATCCATGTTGGTTGAAAATTCAACATTTTGTTGAAAAGATGTCTTTCTGGGTCGAAAATTAAACTATTTATTTAGACATTTCAACTACTTGGTTAAAAATTAACTTTTTGTTGAAAATTCCAGAATTTTATAAAAAGTGTATCCTTCATGGTTGAAAAATTAACCATTTGGGTAAAAAATTCAACTATTGGTTAAAAATTCATATTTTCTTATTAAGAAATAAACTTTTTGTAGCAAATTCGAATCTTTTATTAAAAAGTTATCCATCTTGGTTGAAAATTCAACTTTTTGTTGAAAATTTGTCTTTCTGGATTTAAAATTAAAATATTTAGCTATACATTTGAGCTATTTGGTTAAAAATGAACTTTTTGTTGAAAACTCAAGTATTTTATTGAAAATTAATCTTTTTTGGTTGAAAATTTAATTATTGGGTTAAAAATTAACTTTTTTTGTTAAAAATTTATCTTTTTGAGTTGAAAATTCAATCATTTAGGTAGAAAATTCAACTATTGGTTAAAAATTCATATTTTCTTATTAGCAAATAAACTTTTTGTATCAAATTCGACTCTTTTGTTGAAAATTTATCTTTTTGGCTAGAAATTTTATCTTTTTTAGTTAAAAATGAAGCTTTTTGATTGCAAATTTAATTATTTTTTTGGAAATACAACAATTTTATTAACAAAATTATCCATCTTGGTTGAAAATTCAACTTTTGTTGAAAATTTGTCTTTCTGGGTTCAAAATTAAACTATTTAGGTAGAAATTTGAACTATTTGGTTAAAAATTAACTTTTTGTTGAAAATTCATCTTTTTGTTGAAAATTTGTCTTTCTGGGTTTAAGCTTAAACTATTTAGGTAGAAATTTTAACTATTTGGTTAAAAATTAACTTTTTGTTGAAAATTCAAGAATTTGGTTGAAAATTCATCTTTTTTAGTTGAAATTTGAACTATTGGGTTTAAAATCAACTTTTTTGTTAATAATTCGCGTTTTTTAGTTGAAATTCAACCATTTAGGTAGAAAATTTAACAATGTGATTAAAAATGAACTTCTTTGTTGAGAATTATATTGTTTTATTGAAAATTCGTCATTCTGTTTTTAAAAATAAACTATTTAGGCAGAAATTTGATCTAGCTGGTTGAAAATGATCTTTTTTGTTGAAAATTCATCTGTTTTGTTAAAAATTAGTCTTTGAGTTGAAAATTCAACCATTTATGTAAAAAATATAACTATCGATGAAAAATTTATATTTTCTTGTTGAGAATTATTACTCTGTTTTGTAGAAAATTTAATAATTTTATTAAAAATTTATCCTTCATGGTTGAAAACTTAATTGTTTGGTTGAAAATTCGTCTTTTCAGGTTGGAAATTCAACTATTTAAGTAGAAAATTCAACTATTGGTTAAAAATTCATATTTTCTTGTTAAGAAATAATCTTTTTGTAGCAAATTCGACTCTTTTGTTGAAAATTGATTGTTTCGGGTAGAAATTTTTATCTTTCTTGGTCGAAAATTAAACTGTTTAGGTAGAAATTTGAACTATAACGACCGCATTTGTCGAAGAAAAAAGTGCTGTTCCATCAGGACAATTCAAGGGTGCACACGTGTGTAGTCACGATGACAAAAATCCATGAATTGGGCTACGAACAGCTAGCTCATCCAGCATATTCTCCAGATTTAGCCCCCTGCGACTATTTCCTGTTTCCAAACATGAAGAAATTGCTAGGCGGTAAGAGATTTGGGTCGAATGAAGAGGTCATCACCTGAAGAACTAAACTGCAATGTTCACGAAACGTCAGCAAGATTCGTAGTTTATTTTGCTAATGTAATTAATTCAGTTTATAAACAATTGTAATTGTTACAAATTTTAATCATTCATTGATATTATTCATTTAATAAAAGTAAAAATAATATTTAAACCTTAATAATTAGCCTTATAATATACTTTTTATTAATTCATCTAGAAATTTCCTCTCTCTAAAAAATATATATATTTATTTATAATAAATTATATATTAGGGTGGTCCAAAAAAAATTATATTTCTATATTTTTTTAAATCTCAGCCTCTTATTTCGTGTCTTTTAGTGGAAAAAAAATTTCCTAATTTTTTAAAATTTTAAAAAAATGTTTAAAGGTAGGGCACGACTTTCAGAGTTCTCCAAAGTGTTAAAAATTCAGTAAGTCCTAGAGTTTTAAAAAGAATCGTAAAAACTTTACAACGATGATCTGAAACCACCATGTGGGCAGTAAAAAGCCTGACAAAAATTAAAAAAATTGAATTTATCACTAGCTTTGCCAAAACTCACCCCTCAAGGCACTAAAAAGTAATTTTTAAGTATCTTTTCTGAATTTTATAAGAGTGAAATGAAAATTTAAATGGAAAATTATATAAAAAAATGTATTATACAAATATGAAAAATATTGCCCTTAAAATAAACATTTCCCCCCTTTTCACCTTTAATAACCCTTGAAAAATTACATTTTATTTCTTGAAAACTGATTTTTTTAAATATTTAATATAAATTTCTTTATATTGAAAAAAAATTTTAAAGAAAGAAAGGGTCATTTTTTATGGATTATTGAGGGTGAAAAGGGGGAAAAAGTTTATTTCAAGGGCACTATTTTTCATATTTGTGTAATAACATTTGTTATATAATTTTCCACTTAAATTTTCATTTTACTTTCATAAAATTCAGAATGGACACTTACAGATCTCTTTTTAATGTCTTCAGGAGTGTGTTTTGGCCAAGTTGGGGGTAAATTAAATCTTTAAAACAATTTTTCAGGCTTCATACTGCTCACATGGTAGTTTTACATAATCGTTTGAAAGTTTTTACGATTCTTTTTAAAATTCAAGGGTGAGACTTTAAAAAATCAGAAAAATAATGTTTTTGGACCAACCTAATATATAATTTATTATATATAAATATATATTGTTTAGAGGAACAATTACAATTGTTTATAAAATAAATTAATTACATTAGAAAAATGAACAATAGAAAAATATGAATACAATTCAAACTGTTTTAAAAAAACTCATCTTTATATTCAATTTTCCTACTATTACATTACATCTTTTCATTAATTTTTTTTTATTACTAATTACAGCTACTCTTACTGATACTGAAAACTATGTTCTTCTTTTTATTCATAAAAAGTATTAAGTTTTAAACGAATTTGAGTATTTTTGCTATACATAACAATGCAAAAACGGGCAAACCTGACCGGAGCGCCATCTGTTGGATTTATTTAAACTACGATACCCCTCCGGATGCTAAGAGAACAACTACCACATAAACATACACGGGCGATGCATAGGGCTGGCTCTGATGCATCTTTCGGAAACAAACTGTACTGGATGGCGCCACATACAAAAATGCATTGACTAATGCATTAAAAAAATTTTTTTTTATTCTTTTCATTTTTTTTCGTCTCTTGTGTCATTTTAAAAAAATTTAATTTTTTTATTTTTATGCTTATTTTTCACGATCTACAAATGTACTCGCCCTTTCTGAAAATTATGAATAACAAATTTGGACATCCACTTTGAGTGAACAAGTTTGCATATCATTTTTTTTTCTTTCCTTGTGTTGTCTTCCAAAACATTAAATTTTTTTTCAAGTGTTATTTTTCACGATTAAAACAACAACTACGCGTCTTATCAAAAAGTGATTTATAATAAATTTGTAGATCTTTTTTGGTTGCACGATTTTTGTATATTCATCTTTTTTTGTGTCTTGCATAGTTTGACCGCAAAATGGAATTTTTCATTATTTTTTTGTGCTATCAAAATTTGAATTTTCAATTTTTCGAAAAAATTCAAAAAGCTGTTATGATAATCTTGTAGGGCTCTCGAAAAAAAAAAAACGTTTTTCTTCTCCTATAAATATTAATTTTCGTTTGTTTGTTTGGATTTTGAAAATGCTATAAATCTGATAATTTTTATTTCATCGAAAAATTTCACGAGAATAAATTGTTTGTCTCTTGGAGTACTACTAACAACTGTACATAGAATTCTCAAATTTTGAAAAAAAGTGGTCTTAAAAATTTTCAAAATGTGCTCACTTTTTGAATTTTGATTCAAAATAGCTGGTTCACGAACTCGTTCTTTCTTTTCAGGCCTTCGAAAAGTGTGCCAAAGCACAATCTAATCTGATAAATCTTTCGAAAGTTATCCTGCCTACACGATACTACAGACTACAGACAGACAGACGGACAGACAGACAGACAGACACCTTCGTAAAAACTATTTTTTCTGACTCAGGGGGCCTCAAAACGTCAACATTTGATTAAATCCGCGAAAGTAATTTTTCACATAAAATCAATACCTTTTCATTGAGATGAGGTAAAAATAAAAAATTCCGTTTTGCGGTCAAACTATGCAAGATACGAAAACAGTTGAGTAGACGAAAATTTTGGACAGGAAGACACAAGGTACAATAAAACGTATAATAATAATTTTTTTTTCTAATTGGATACACAAATTTGCCTTTAGAATGTGTTTGTTAAGGCCGAAGGGGCTTTAACAAGAGAGAATTCACAATCACTAAATTTCAGTTGTCGATGGTTAGAGCTTTAATTTTAAAAGTCCTTTGCGGAAATGTGGGGGTGTACAATAGGGTGGTGCAAAAAACGCTTTTCGAGCTACAGGGCAAGTCAACCCCCCCCCCCCCAAGTTTCCATGTCCGGAGAAAGAAAATCCGTAATTTTTTTTTCTCCAAATTCGTACACATATTAACACGTGCCACCGAGCACTTCAAAATCCCATTTAATTAAATAAATAAAGCCATACTAATAACTTTTATTTTAAACCACCCTTACCTCCTTCTCCCACAGCGCCCCAAATATGACCCAAAAATATAAAAAAATACATTTGAGGGAGGTGTAAGGAGGGGTTGAAAATAAAAGTTATTAGTATGGTTTTATTACGTTAGATTCTCCTCTCCAACCCATGAAAAACTTGGCACGTTTCGATCGAACCCTAAACTATGAGTTCAATTTTTCGAAAATCCAAAATTTCCCCATGTATTTGAATTTCGGCAGAAAAAATTGCGGATTTTCTTTCTCCGGAAATGGAAACTTTGGGGGGGGGGTGACTTGCCCTTTAAAGTAAAGAAAAAATTTATAATGCATTTTTGGACCACCCTAGTGTACAATGACCAAGCGCGGGGCGCTAGGTAAACACATTAACGAGCGCGAACTACTACCCGTTCACGATACGAAGGCCCCTCCAAAACAGCTGCACATTTTGGTAATTTACTCGTAAGAAAAAATCGCACAAAAATATCGGATAACTTTCGAAAGACTAATCGGATTGGATTGTGCTTTGGCACACAGTTTCAGGGACGAAAAAGAAAGATCAAGTTAGTTAACCAGCTATTTTGGATAGAAATTAAAAAAGTTAGAGAACTTTGAAAATTTTTTATACCATTTTTTTCAAAATTCATAAATTCCATGGACGGCCGCCCGTAGTGCTCAAGAATTAAAACAAATTATTCTCACGACTTTTTTTAATACAAAGAAAATTGACAGAGGTACAGGATTTTCAAAATCTCCCCAAAAAAGGGAAAATTAACATTTAAGCCAATTAAAGCATGATATGAAAAAAAGTCAAGAGAAGGAAAGTGTTACTTATTGATAATCCTACAAGATTCTCATGATCACTTTTTGAGTTTTCTTCAAAAATCGAAAATTCAAATTTTATTGGCACAAAACATAATGAATTATGACATTCTCATCATAATGAGGAGGTATTGGTTTTATGTGAAAAATTACTCTCGTGGATTCCATGAAATGTCGACGTTTTGAGGCCACCTGAGTCGGAAAAAATAGTTTCTAGGTCGGTTCCTTTCCGTCTGTCGTCGTCGTCGCTTCGTCGTCGTCTGTATATCGGATAACTTTCGAAAGACTAATCGGATTAGATTGTGCTTTGGCACACGGTTTAAGGACCGAAAAAAGAAGATCGAGTTCGTTAACCAGTTATTTTTGATAGAGATTCAAAAAGTTAGGGCACTTCCGAAATTTCTTAGACCATTTTTTTCAAAATTTATAAATTCCATGGACGGTTGCCTATAGTACTCGAAAATTAAAACAAATTATTTCCACGTCTTTTTTCAATACAAAGAAAATTGACAGAGCTACAGCATTTTCAAAATCTCCCCAAAAAAGCGAAGATTAACATTTCAAGCCAGTTAAAGCATGATATGAAAAAAAGTCAGAAAGAGAAAAGTGTTACTTTTTGATAGTCCTACAAAATTCTGATGATCACTTTTTGATTTTTCTTAAAAAATCGAAAATTCAAATTTTATTGGCACAAAACATAATGAATTATTACAAGGTACAGAAAAAAATCAATTTAGCAAAAATTGTGGCCCCAAGAAGGAGCTATGAATCATTTCTGATCTGATGCGTAGTTTCTGTTTTATTCGTAAAAAAACCACATTAAAAATTAAAAAATAAATTTTTGGACAAAATTGCTCTTCCGAAAAAAAATAAAAAACTCATCCAAATTTATCATCAATAATTTCTTGATATGACGCGTGGTTTTGTTTTGATCGTAGAAGATAACATGCAATGTAAAAAAATTAAATTTGGTTGAAAAGCGACACAAGGTACGAAAAAAAATTATTCGATAAAAGTTGTTAACCCAAAAAGAATCTA
Source organism: Andricus grossulariae (assembly GCA_011634705.1). Taxonomy (NCBI): domain Eukaryota; kingdom Metazoa; phylum Arthropoda; class Insecta; order Hymenoptera; family Cynipidae; genus Andricus; species Andricus grossulariae. The sequence continues at coordinate 142,419,452 of JAABKJ010075445.1, forward strand.
CTAGTTTGTTATTAGTAATTTTTAGATTTTTTTTACACGTGTAACATGACATGAAGACTTTCTTTTAATCGCTAAATATGAGATTGAATATAAAAAAATTATATTTTTGGAAAAACGACACAATTGACGAAAAAAATGGCAAAAAAAGTTGCTCTATGAAAAAATATCTTCAAATAGTTTATGAACTTCTGTTATAAACATATATTAAAAATTAAAAGATTAATATTTTGGAAAAGAGGACATAAGCTACAATAACATTTTATTCAACAAAATTTTTCGCCTTAATTATATCTACAAATTTGCTTAGAACCACCTTACGCTATGATGCGTATTTAGTAACAATTTTTTTTTTAAATAGGATACGCTTTTCTCAAATTATAGGAGCAAGACAATGAATATACTTTTGTTTCAATGCCAGTGCATGTTATGAATTGTAATAAGATAAATTTGTTGAAATGATACATTTTTCAGGGTAGCTGAGAATAAAATTTAATGAATATAAATGTTATGTAGTTATAATCTATTGAATATAATTAGTTATTATTATTATAAAAGTCGCGGGACGTGACACCTCCCCCCCTTAAGTTTGAGCATGGTAATGTAATGACCATGATCATACTTGTCTATTACAATTTACTTATTTGAACTTTTGGGGTTGGTTGCCTATAGTGGCGGGTCTTATATTCTAGGAACGCACGCTTTTGACGAAGAGGAAAAGATTAAATGTTCGTCATATTATTATTTTTTTTGTCTTTCGGATCTTTTCGTCTAACTCTAAATGAGTAATAAATATATTCTTATTTAATTTTTTTTAAAGAAACTTTCACGTAAACGAAATTAGTCTGTATAATTCTGATTTCTTTTAATGCCGTGGCAATCTATTGCCCTGTGTCCTCTTTGATAATATCTTTCGCAAGCATTAGTTCATTTATGAAGTTTTATTTTTCCAAATTGTATTTCTTGTACTCGCTCGTTATTATCACCTGTAGGTAATTGGTTATTACTAAAATAACATATATCAGATAACAATCTTAGAATTTTTCTTGCGGCATCGTGTTTCGCTGCTAGTTTTGAGACAAAAGGTTCGCTAGCTTTTGCATAATTTGTATGACCTTTAGATATTTCACAAGTTATAACAAATACGTGTAAAGGCGATTTTGGTTGTAGGGTTACGATTTTATAATTTAGGTTAGGAAAGTTATATTCGATACTAATTTCATTCAATGTTTGCAATGGGTTGACTGATTCAGCAAGATTTATCCTTGAGTTAGCTGGTTCCATTTTTACTAATACATGCAATAAAAAAAATAGTAAAAGAATATATTTTTTATGATTTAATATTTATTTTTAAATACTAAATTAATATAAAATTGATTTTATTTATTTGATAATCATACATAAAAATATCTGTATGTTTAAGTAGTGGAAATATTAAGATTATATTTAATGTGATTGCTTGTTTCATGTGTAATTGTGAAACAAGCGAAAATATTGGAATAATGTTTAATGTGCATATATTGTATAATTTTTGAAATTTTTTGCTCATTTTACAAGTGAGTGTGAGTTTCGGTGTCTCTCGTACATTCTTGTGTTCAAACATTAAATTTTTACAAACGAGTATTACACGCAGGTAATTGTTTTTTAGGATGCAATAATCGTCTCGAACATGAATAACATTGTTGGCGATCGTGTGATATTTTCCAAGGAAATGCCATGAATTTGATTTTCGGAAGAATGTTTTACAATTTAAAGTAGCTAGAAGAAAACAAGTTTTATCAAATTTAGTAGGGCTTCCTAGTAAAAAATATAATTTTTTTTATGTTTGATATCTTCACAAAGAAGTAGAGTTGATTCGTTGCATTTTGATTATTGCTGTTTTTCTGGATAGATGCTTTATTTTCTAACATGGATCTAAATTATTTTTGATCCTTGTGGAAAACAATAAGTGTTAACTAGATAATCCTTGCTTTTTGGATAGCGGTATGGATCAACGTCGTCCATATAGTCTGAGTGCGCAATCATTGGGCTTTTAGAAGTAAGACATTGAATGAGAGGTAGAGAGAAAGAGAGAGATGAATAGAGGCTGGGAGTTGAAAACAGTTTGGAATGCTAGATAGTGTGGAATAGTGGTAAATAGGAGTTAAATTTACTAAAAGTAGAAATGAGGGTCTTCGTCTGGGGTCGTAATAGATACTGTTATAGGGGTTTGGTCAAGAACTTATTTATTTTGGTTGGTTCGTATGAAAAGTGTGTTTTAAAAGTGAGGTTCTATTATCTATCGTATCTATCATATATATATATATAATTAAAAACTAAAGGTTAACAACCACCGCAAGGTCCCACTGGGAGCAACTGTCATCTAAAAACGAATCGTGAAGTCGGGGTCGGGCCTCGGGCGAGCTCGGCTTCGTGCTCGTGCCTCGGGCGATCTCGGCTTCGCGCTTGTGCCTTGTGCTTTTTCGGCTTTACGCGAGGCTGGCCGACTCACCACGCTACGCTTGCATGTGTTCTCCCAGATGGAAAGTGGTGGGGGCCGAAAAATCCCACGTTCTGGAGACACTGCTTTCGTTTCATTTTCTTTTCGATTTCGTTTCATTTTCAGCTCATTCTCGAAAATAGAAATTCAAACGAAATTGAAAACTTTGACTCGGGCTTTTAAGAAGTGGGCCTTGTCCATTTGCGGCTATATGTGCTGTACCCAGAATAATCCTGTTGTGAAGACATTCAAGATTCAGTATTCCGCGACCACATTGACGGTGTGCGATGTTATGTCCCGGAACAGAATAGTTAAGGTGCATGCTTTTACTCATGTGCATAACCTTTCGGGACCCGATGTCGAGGGATTTGAGCCCGTCCTTCTACCATGGAACCACACCAAATGAATAGAGTATAGTACTACTAGGACGGCAAGCATGTTGGTCGCAGATACTTTGTTCCTCGCCGACAATTCGGAAGACCATATCCGTTGCATGAGACGTTTGGATTTGCATCGGGGAGGATTCTCCATAGATGTCACGTCCTGAATGCGGCTCTGTGGTACCCCCAGGTATGTATAGGTCTCTCTAGCGCCAAGGTGTCGTATAGCGATTCTGTAGACCAGTAGTACTCTATCCATGTGGAGTGGTTACATGGTGGGAGGAGGAGCTGAGATCCGTCGATGTCGGGTCCCGAAAGGTTATGCACATGGACAAAAGCATGCACCTTAAGTCTTCTGTTCCGCGAATGAACATCTCACGCCGTTCAGGTGTTTGCGGAATACTGAATCTTGAATGTGTAGAATTATTCTGGGTACAGCACATATAGTCTCAAATGGACAAGACCCTCTCCTGAAAATGGTCAAGAAACAAAAAGTGGACAATGGGACGTTTCTGTACATAGCAGCAGAGGAGGCTGCTGAAACACTTGGCCTTGACTTCAATATCAGGGGTGAGCAAAATGCATCAAATCTTATGCATCTCGAGTACTTACTCCTGAAGGTCCGGATTAAGAAAGCACAACCGAAAAACTTCAGCGAACAGCTCTCCGACATGAAGATGCACGGCATCTTCCACAGAATTGTGGAGGATCAGTCGACGTCGTATTAGCTAACGCTGCCTTTCCTTAAATCACCGGGATTGAAGTCAGGCGAGGCAGGTTTCATTTCGGCATGTCAAGACGGTGTCATTTCCACTCTAGCATACCGACGCCACATTTTGAGTCAAGACCTTCCCGATGATAGCTGCAGAGATTGTCATGCACTCCCCACGTATGTAGGATATATACTATCTAGTTATGCAACTTATGTGGGAAAGACCTACATTCAATTACAATGCGGCAGTAAGAGTGCTTTGTTAACATCTCTGTCACTCTTACGGCATTAGACCAAATAACGCTCCGCTAAACGCTCTCAGAGAAATAGAGGCAATTGTCGAAAACGAGAAGGGCCGCATATACTGGAACTTCATATTCTCGACAGTTGTTTCTGTTGCGCACTCGAGGCCTGACATAGTTCTCCTTGACTTCGAGAAACGAACAATGTTAGTTATCGAATTTTTGCACCAGCTGACAAAAACGTCATAGCCAAGGAGAAAGAAAAGAAAGAGAGGTAGGAAGACCTTATAAGGAAGTTGCGATAAAGGGTCGGCGAACAATGCCGATTATCCTAGTGTTCAGGGTGCTGGAAATAATTTAGATGGAAACACGACGACGAACCGGCGAAACGCCCACATTAAGTGGACGAATCAACTCAAGGATGACTCACCTATATACCTATCTACCCTATACCTATATACCCATCCACACACTACTACTTTCCAACCGAGCAATTCACGCCTAGCCCGCAAGGGAAATGGCTTAATGGTATAATAATAATAATAATGGTCTATTTCTATTGTGAGAAAACTCGATGAGTAGAATGAATGGCTGGGTAGGTGCGAGCCGAAAATTTAGAAAATAGAATTTGCATATTATTACAGTTAAAACATTCAAATCTGTTTCAAGACATTTTTTTATTATTATTTCACAGGATTTCACTGAATATTAGGAAAAATTGGAGTTAATTTAAAGGATATTTAAAACTTTCACAAGTTTGAAAGAAACTAAAAGATATTGTATAAAGTTTCGGAAATCTTTTCCAAGTTTTAAAATATTTTTAATCTCTCCAAAGTTCTAAAATTCATAAATATGTTTTAAAATTATATTAATTTTTCGTAATTTTTTTGAAAAAATTTTGCTAGATTACAAAAATTACCTTAAAATCTTCCAATGTCTTTTTTGTTTGGAAATTTCTTGAAATGTTTTAAAATCTTTTTTAATTTTCTCTTAGATTTCATGTATTAAAATTAAAAAAATCGTTCTACATTTTCCCATGAGTCTTGAGAACAATTTTTACTCTCTTAAAACCTTTCAAAATTCTAAAACGTTTCTAAAATTTTTCTAAATCTTTAAAAATCTACATTTTGTCAAAATATTGTTGAAATATTTTTAAATTTTTTAAATATTAATGAGTCTTTTCAAAAACTTAAAACCTTCTAGGTAAAAAATTTTTTTATTTATTCGAATTTTTCTTAATTTTTTGTTAACTTCTACAATTAAAATTATTAAATTAAATCAATCTTCAGAATTCTATTTTGACAATGTTAGAAATCTCTTCGAATGTTTTAAAATATTTTTTAATATTCTCTCTACCTTACAATCTTCAGAAGTCTTTTCGACAATGTTAGAAATGTTTTTTAATGTTTTGAAATATTTTTCAATACTCTCTTTTAATTAATTTTTATTTAATTAAAATTCCTTATCAATTTTCTCATGAATCTTAAGAACAAATTTTTATTCTTTTAAAACCTCTCAAACATCTTGAAACGTTTCTAAATTTTTTTCAAAATCTTCAAAAATCTACATTTTGTCAAACAATTGTAGAAACGTTTTCAAGCGTTTAAATATTTTTGAATCTGTAGAGAAACTTAAAAACTTCTAGGTAAATATCTTTTAAACTGATTCGATTTTTTCTTATTTTTTGTTAATTTGCATAATTAAAATAATTACCGCACAATCTTCAGAATTCTTTACAACGATGTTAGAAATCTCTTTATATGTTTCGAAATATGTTTCAATATTCTCTTTAAATAATTTTTTTTAAAATAAAAAATCGTTCTAAATTTTCTCATGAATCTTAAGAACAATTTTTATTCCCTCAAATCCTTTCCAAATTTCTAAAGCTTTTCTACAATTTTTTCTAAATCTTCAAAAATCTGCATTTTTACCAAAAATTGTTGAAATGCTTTTAAATTTTAAATTTTTTTTTTCAATCTTTTAAAAAAACTTAAAACCTTTCAGATAAATGTCTTTTAAAATGTTTCGAATTTTCGTCACATTTTTTTTTTTGCCTAATTGAAATATTTTTTTTTTCTTTTCTCCAACCTGGGTAAATTTATTAATCAAACTTTATTATGCCTTAGTTTGGCAGCATTTCAGCTTGGGAGTAGACTTTTGTTTCGTCTTTAATTAGTGATTTTGATTTTAAATATTTGCTGTTGTTCAAGAACATAAACAGCCGTATTATTCATATAGAGAATATATGAAAGGATTAAAATTAGAGCTGAAAATGAAGTAGATGTTTCCTTTTTTTGTAAATAAGTTTACAAATAAAAAAAGTGTCGGTAAGGTAGGAAGCCGGTCACGTGACCCACTCGTCACATGACCTTAATCGTGAAAAATGTTATTTGAAAAAATCCTTTCTATGGTCATACTATGCAAGACACGAAAAAGAATAAATAGACAAAAATTATTCACCTAGAAAAGATCTAAAACTTTTTTTATATCATTTAAAGCCCTGGCTTTTATGGAAATGTGCAAAAAATATTTGGATCTTGCGAGCGAAGCAAATGCAAGTTTGCCAACATTTTTTAAACAATAGGAATTTGTTTTTAATTTTCAAAAATAAAAAAAAAGAACAGAAGGTTCGTTTTATTTTAAAATAAAAATTTAAATTGGACAATTTTCAAATTTAATGCTGTAAAAACGTAACAAATCCAAAAATAAACATTTTTTTTATTTGTAACGTTTCGGATTGAACGTACCAAATTTAAGACTTAAAAATTAAAATTTTCTCAAATACACATGTTAAAAGAGGCCTTCAAAATTATGCCTCTTTAGAATGATGCATTAAATTAAAAAATTATTTAGAGTGAAGTTTCAAAATGTATAGCTTACAAAATTTATACATTTTAAAATTGGAATCGTAGAAAGTAAATTCTTGAAGCCTTTCACAAGTTGTGAAGCCTTGATCAGAAGTTATTTAATTCTTGTGGTTTTGAATATTATCTATTAAGCCACTGGATTTGAAATATTGTTATTGTAAAAATATTTAAGATACTTTTATTATTCAATTTTGAAGAATTTATATATCCATAATTTTTAAATTAGGATTTTGCAATTTCAGGCATTTGAATTTGTAACTTATTATACCCAAGCTCCAAAACTGTATTTTAATTTATTAATTATTAAAAAAGAAAATTGATTGAGAGACTTTAAAATTAAAATTGTCTTATTAAAAATTAAAACAAATTTAGTTTAAATTTGAACAATATATTTTTAAATTAGAACTGTGAAATAAAAAAGATTTTTATATTCTGATCGAAACAATTGAAATTGTAGTGTTCAAAAATTATAAATTGTTGGCAAGTCAAAGTCAATTCATTTCAAGTGTTCAAATTTTATAATTATATGTAATAAAAATTTGAAAACGAAAGATTCAAAAATAAAAATGTAAACAATTATCTATTATTTACGCTAAAAAATCCGCTTCTTATTCTAGAAACTCACCTTATGGTTCATTTATAGGTTACAATTAATTGAAGGCACTCATAAAAAAATACTTTCCATAGACATTAAAATAATGAATAATTAATCAAAATTATTTTCTCGTATAAACCGTTCGGTATATGTTTTAAAATTCTAACTTACAAACAAAATACGCATATTCTTTATTTCAAACCTAATATCTCTGCTAATAAACTTTGCTTTATTTCTTTTTGTTTTCATCATATTTTTCTTAGAGATGGGAAGTGACCGTCATCTGACCCATTTCATGAAATTTAACCGTCACGTACCTGACGGTCAGCATGAAATCGATGAAATCCTCTAATTACGCAAAAATTGGATTTATTTTCATTGATATGAATAATCAGGTACGTTAAAATAAACGTAAGAAGTTTTATTTTGCCAGCAGATATTAAATAAAAGTTTGGAATATAAAAAAGTACAGATAAGGGAGGAGTACGTAGAAATGAGGAAGGAGTTTAGATTAATGTGTAAGAAGAAAGAACAGGAAAAGGAGAAAGATCTGGAAGAGGACTTGGGAAATGTTAAGACAGAGGGGGATGTCTGGAAGATAATAAATAGGTTTAGAAAACGTAGAGTGGAGATAAGCGAGAAGATAGGGAGTGAGGAGTGGAGGGAGTTTTTTAAAGAATCATTTCAGGGCTCAGATTCAAGGAAGATCATTGAATTAGTAGATTTTTACTAATTACTAGTAAACGAATCGGCACTATTTGAATTAGTAGAAAACTACTACCAATTATTAGTTTCCTACTAATTCAGATTGAAAGAGTGATATAGTCATTTTTATAAGTAAACGAAATACATACAAAAATTTATTCTTGGTCGGAATTTCCAGTATTCATTCATACAAGTCTTGCATAACGCCTTTTCCTAATTGTGGCTGGCGGGGATCCTTCACTACGGTTTTTATAGTTTGGACTTTGTATATAAAGGAAATTGATGTAAGTAATATTTCAGTTTTCTTTTCGAACCCGCGTAAAAAAGATCGCATTCACCTCAGATTTTGGAAAAGCTTATTTTGAAATACTGCTGGTCCTTGAAATTTTCTAAAAGTTTAGCAATAGTCAATGATCACCTCTTCTCAGTGTTTAAAAATTATTAGTTCTTCGGATTATTCAAAATTTTGGCCGAAATAATACTTCTAATTATTCTAGGAGTACATTTTTTTTGGACTGCGTCAAAAATATTTGCTTTGATAAACAAGCTGCCAAAATTCCTGGACCCAATGAAATGCTCTACATTTTATTGGAAAGGATTCCGCTGGTAATTTTGCTGTATTATTATAAAATTTTTTAATTTATTGGAATTAACAAGACATTACTTTTTGCGTTATTCAATATTCGTATTTTCGAACCTTTTTCAACAACCATATTTATGAGTTCCATAAGGTATCCTACTTTTCAAAATCGTTTCATCTCTGATTTTTTCATGTAGTCCGGTCACTTTGGGCGTGAATATTTCGGAAACAAAAAATGGTTTTAAAATCAGTAAACTGCATGTGAATGTGTCTTCGTTACTGTAAAAAAAGTAACATTTTAAGGCTATTTTTCGGTATTGAAACTAATAATACAGTTTATCAAATGAAAAAGAATTTGCTTTTGTTTTATTTGTAAACTCTGACATCGATTTTACAGTAAATATATAATTATTTACCTTTAACAAAATAGTGCCATCGGGTCCTTTTAGGATTTTCTCGTAAAGAATTTTTTCCTTGAAAAAATGTTTACTGTAAACGAATTGGCCAGCTTTCACGGTAAAATATTTTAGATTTAAAGCTTTTTGCCATAAAGCTTCAATAGCTAGGTCTTTCGGAACGACGGGAAAATTAATTTTTTTCATATTTAGGATTTTCGGGTTCATTGCTTGATGTATTACATTACAGGACAAATCTCCATAAATATGTAAATATAAATACTTAAATTTTAATGAAGAAATTTCGAAAAAATTTCAAAAAATTAGAGGATTTTTAATTTCAAATTTTCAAAATTAATAACTGTAATTTTAAACCATGTATAATTCAAAGTTCTTCAATTTTTAAGAGTTACAATGTAAAATTCTAAAAATTTTGAAATATAGGAACACAAATTATTCAAATTTCACGATTTATGTTTTAAAGGTATGTAACTTGGCAAGAAAATTACAGGATTTTTGTTTTCAAAACCCAAAACCTGCATAAACCTTAATAATTATAAATGTCTAAACTAAAAACTTTTTACTTTCAAAGGCTTAAAATTTAAATTTCCATAATTTTGAAGAGCTGCAATCGAAAACTGTTCGATTCAAATGATATATAAATAGAAAATCCGAACTTTTGATGATTTTGAAGATGAAAAATCAACTTTTTGATTCTGAATATTCCAAATTAAAGAAATTTCGAAAGTTATTTGTCTAAACTCTAATTTTACTTTTCTTGTGCAGAAGATGAGAAAGGAGCTGCAGCTTTAGCTGATTCAAAAAAAAGCTAATATGCAGAAAAAGAAATTAGCGAAATTAGCTGAAACCTAATTCTAATTCGTAATTTATTATAAGACCATCAAACAAACAAAAAATACATTTTTTACAAAGTAGTTTAAATGTTAATCAAGTAGTTGAATTTTCAACTTAAAACAATTAATTTTCAGGAAAAAATGAAATAGTTATATTTTTAGTTGAATAAGTTAATTTTTTTAACAAACAAAAAATTAGATTTTTAACAAAGTAGTTAAATTTTCAACCAACGAGATGTATTAAAATATATATATATATAAATCTTCAACTGGAATAGTTAAATTTTCAATTAAAAAAATTAATTCAAAAAAATGATGAATTTTCAAGAACAAAAATTTTTTTTAATAAAGTGGTTCAACATTCAGCAAACAATTCAATTTTCTGACAAAAAAAGATGAATTCTCAACGAAAAATGTAATAATAGATATTTCAAAAAAAGGATGATTTTTAAATAAAAATTGTTCAATTTGCAACCACATAATAAAATTCTCAACTAGAAGTATAATCGTCAGGAGGAAGTAAATAAAACAAATAAATAAAAATACAAGGCAAATAAATTATTAACAAGAATATTATATCAGGGTAGCCCCAAATTTCATTTTCAAAATTCTCTAATTTTACTCTGACCAATTTTTTCTTTTCCCTGACAATTTCAAACTAAAATTAATTTTTTTTTAAATTTATTATCCTTAAAAGTTATCTAAAGTGCCTCTTATAGAAATCCCCTGACTTTTGCAAGATTTTTTTTCAAAATCCCTGACTTTTTCCTACCGATAAAATTCCCTGACTTTTCCCCGATTTCCCTGATAAAAATTCCAGGACTATGAAAAAAATGCCAGGACATTTTCAGGGTTTTCCAGGTGAAAAAGAATTTAAGGACTTTTCCAGATTATCCAGGATTTCCGGGACGCTAGACACCCTGGATAATTATATTTTTTCACATTTTCTGTTCTGTTTTAAACAGAAAAGTTTGAATTTTCAAGCGTAATATAGAATTGGCGTCGAAACGTCGGAGACGTCCATCGACGCAGATGATGAATGGTAAAAGTGTGACTGACTGTCGCGCAATGAACAAGAATAACCGAATTAATTGGCAGTGGGTGCCACGCGCTTCTCTGTCCGCGAAAATTTTCAAGGTCAGATCAGTTGAAATGTCGATCACATGCAAAAAATGACGTAAGACACTTTCGCTGTGTGAGAATACGTATCACTTTTCCTACAATCGACAGAAAATGATCGCAGCTTTGTTTAATGAGGTTTTAATGTCTGTTAATTATCATCTTTTTGTAATTTTTAAACTAAAATTTTCATATTTTTATGCCAGGGTCCGTTAAAAAAAATCGCAACGATTTTTTGGACATTTTTGAACCCCCTCTAGGTATGACGTAACCATTTTTTAAAAATAAAAATTAATTAATTGTATGAGAAACTCTTCTTAAAGATCAAAATCTATTTATGAATTTTTTAAAGTATGTTACATCACGTGAGTGATGCACGATATTTTATTCGAAATCATTATTTTATGAGACTGTATAGGGCCGCCTGAAAAGTGAGTCGGTCGTGAAAACATACGACTGACGTGGCAGTCATATGTTTGGCTGTGATTGGTAATCTCGGAAGGCGCGAAATTTGAAAATGTTTCGGTAGGGAGAGGAGGGGCATCGTTGACCAGTTAACAGTCAATGATAGAATTGATCCTCTTTTTCATTTCGACACCTACATTATTGCATATCATATTTCGATAAGTATTAATTACATAAATAAAACGATGATTTAATAATTTAATTATTTCTAACAAGCTGTATTTCGTCGGCTTTGCCCAACACCGGAGGGTAAGGCCGACCGCAGCTTTTTATAAAAATCAAAACATTTGAATATGGGAAAACATGATGGTTCGCGTCTGTGGTATTTTATATTAAATTTTTGATTGTTTCTTTTCCTAATTGGAAAATGTAATAATCTAAATAGATTGGTTCATAATCAACCATAAAAAAACTTCAAACTCTTAAGGTTGAAATTTTTTCAATTAAAAGTAATCAAAACTAAATTGCTAAATAAGGCACTCTAGTTGAACTGTTTTGACATTTAAACTTTTAAATTTGAAGCTTAAAATACTTTTAATTCAGATATTTTTTATTTAAACGCGAAATAATTTACACGTATAATATGGAGGCTTTCAACATTTTGCAATTCACTAATTTTTAATTAAATTTCATCAAAGTGCAAAATTTGAATTCTAAATTTTTATAAATTGAACATTTTAAAGATTTATGGTTAAAAAATAAAATAAAAACACGCTATCATTTTTGATGCTCTAAATTTATGAATGAATCAATAAATTTGTAATTGTTCAAAATTATAACATTTTAGGCTATTTTAAGTTCAATTGTTATTTAAAAAATAAAAATTCAGCACTTATAATAACAAACTAAAAATGTCCAAATTGCAAAAATTAAAATTTTAACGTTCAAAGTTTCAATTTAGCACTCTGAAATTTTAACGATTCATAGCTTCCTATTTCAAACAATTCAGTTTCAAATTGATTAGTTTTGAATATCTTATTTATAGTTGCTAATTTTAAATGAACAGTTAAATGTTGCTCAATATTAAAAAATTGTTGTTTTTCTTTAAATAAAAACTTTAAAATTCAGTATGTTAAAAATGGAATATTTTAGATTGAAACAATATTAGAATTATTCGATTCAATCAAGTCTTTTTAAAATTGAAAATAGTTTATAAGGTTTCAATCGAACGTTTACATTTTTTTAACTACTAAGGCTTTCGAATTTAAAAGTTGAATTTTTAACGTTAAAATCTGTAAATTATTTAATTTTTAAAAGTTTCAGAATCGTCTTGTAAAAGGAATTATTGTTCAAATTTTAGTACTCGAATTACAGTTCAATTTTTAAAATCATTCATTTATTCATATTTATAGTTCATCAACTTGAAAATTTTATTATCAAAACTGTTCAATTTCAAACGATTTTAATTTGTCTAAAATGGAAAATATGTAATGTATATAATAATTTCATAATTAAAAAAGTTTACAAATAAATGTAACCTTCCAGTGCTCGCGTTGGCGGCAGATTGGCCGCCTTTTTAGAAAAATGCTCGCCATTAAAAAAATCGGGCCATATTGGACGGTTTCCCCTCCTTTTTGAAATCTTTAAAATCTTTTGAAAGTTTTAAAATATTTGGAAATCTTTATGAAATCTTTGAAATCAGATGTACACGCCTTTTTCAAATCTATAACATCCTTGCAATCTTTATGAAATGTTAGAAATTTTTGTGAACACTTTGTAAAATCTTTTGAAATATTTGTGAAATTGTTCTTAAATCTTTGTTTATGAAATCTTTTTTATTCATTGTAATCATTGAATTATTTGAAATTTGTTCAAATCTTCTAAAGTGTTTTGAAACCTTTTGAATTCGTTTCAAATCTTCTAAATGTTTTAAAATCTTTTAAATCTGGTGTACTGTACCCTTTTTCAAATCTTTGAAATCCTTTAAATCTTTTTAATGTTTTAAAAGCTTTATGAAATTGTTGTGAAATAATTGAAATCTGGTGTACACACCTTTTTTTAATCTTTGAAATCCATGAAATCTTTGTAAAATGTTCAAAATCACAGGGATCACAGCGCAAAAGGAGATCAAAAAACAGGGGAAATAGGGTAATTTTCTCACGAAAAAGGAGAAAATAGGAGAAAGATTAAACATTTATTTTTACATGTCGAAAAGAACAAACAACCTTTTTATAAGAAATGTTATACTTTTAAATAATTTTCGGAGAAATCATTACGGTCATGTTAGTATGAATCTTTATAAATATCTATGGGTCAGTATTTGATAGTAACGCGTATCATCGTACTGTCGTATTCTTTACGAAACATGACGAGTATCGAGACAAGACGAGATTCGAGACAAGACGAGATTCGTGACAAGACGAGATTCGAGACAAGATGAGATTAGAAACAAGACGAAATTCGAGACAAGGCGAGATTTGAGACAAGTCGAGATCCAAGACAAGTCGATATTCGAGACAAGGCGAGATTCGAGACGAGGCGAGTTTCGAGACAAGACGAGACAAGGCGGTGTTCGAGATAAGATGAGATTTGAGACAAAATAAGATTAAGGACAACACGAAATTCGAGACAAGATGAGATTCAAGACAAGTCAAGAATCGAGACAAGTCGAGATTCGAGACCATACGAGATTTGAGACAAGGCGAGATTTGAGACAAGACGAGATTCAAGACAAGACTATATTCGAGACAAAATGAGTTTGGAGACAAGACGAGATTAAAGACCATGCGAGATTTGAGACAAGCCGAGATTTGAGACAAGCAGAGATTTGAGACAAGACGAAATTCGAGACAAGACGAAATTCGAGAGAAGTAGAGATTCGAGATTCGAGACAAGTCAATATTCGAGACAGGTCGAGATTCAAGACAAGTCAATATTCGAGCCAGGTCGAGATTCGAGACAAGTCAAGATTCTATGCAAGTCGAGATTCAATACACGTCGCTATTCAAGACAATACGAGATCTGAGACAAGACTAGATTCGAGACAATATGAGATTAGGGACAAGACGAGACTTGAGACAAAATGAGATTCGGGACAAGACGATATTCGGGACTAGAAGACATTCAAGGCAAGACGTGATTTCAGACAAGATGAGATTAGGGACAATACGAAATACGAAACAAGTCGATATTCGAGACAAGTCGAGATTCGAGACAAGTCGAGATTCGAGACAAGTCGAGCATCAAGACAAGTCGAGATTCATGCCACGTCGCTATTTGAGACAAGACGAGATTCCAGACAAGATAAGACACGCGGCAAGACGAGAAGAGACGATACTAGATTCGAGACAACACAAGACGATAAGGCACGAAATTCAAATTTCAAGACAATACGAGATTCAAGACAATACACTACGCGCGACGAGACAAGACGAGACTTGAGACGAGCTGAGACAAGGCGAGAAGAGCCGATTACTAGACTCGAGATTCAAGACAAGACGAGAAGATGCGAGAAGGGACTCAAGACAAGACTCGAGCGAAAACGAGACAAGCCGAGAAGAGACGATACTAGACTCGAAGTTCGAGATTCGAGACAAGACGAAAGACGAGACTCAAGACAAAACGAGGCTCGCGACAAGACAAGAAGAGATGATGCTAGTCTCGAAATTCGAGACAAGACGAAACTAGACACGAGACGAGATTGGACGAAACTCGAATTTCGAAAGAAGACGAGATTCTTAGATAGTACTTGCAAATCCAAAAAATGGCAAAATCGAGAAAAAATTAAATAAATTACCTATTCAAAAAGTGTTTGCAAGACCTGAATAGATTTTTGATTGTTTTATCGAGGCTCACTACAGAAATAAGCGACCAAAACATTTATTTGTGTTTGTAAATAAATTGACAATCACGCAAAGCGGTACTAATGGTTTTTTCAGTCGAAAAAAGTACACAAAAAAATAATAAAAAATAAAAAATTTCATGAAGTTACGCATAATATTCGTAACTTCTTGGAAAATATTATTATCGAATATTTTTTTAATTTTTACGTCTATTATTCAAAAATCACAAATTTTGTATGTAAAATTCTATAGTTTTTCACCTAATTCATATACTCAAATTTTCTTATGATATGAATCAAATTTGTCGATTAGCTATTAGAGAATAATAGTTTTTTAACTAGTTCTGAATATTATGTGTGAAAAGAAACTTCTGCTGAAAGGATGGCCCAATCTAAATCTTGCATGACAATTTCCGATAGAATACCCAAAATCGGGAAACCCATAGGCATAGCATTTGTTTGCTGGTGAAAATTATTATCAAATTCGAAGAAGCTGTAATTCATGAGAAAAAAACGCCTTCCTTAAATTTTTCGGAAGAAATTTTACTATTTTTCTTCATGTAATTCGATCTAGATTCTATTCTTTTCAGAAAAAGTTTTGATGAAACATTAGTAAAGAGTGATGTGACATTAAGCAATACCATATTCTGATTATCGGGTATTTTACAGCTTGTGATTTTTTCTTTGAATTCAATTGAATTTTTCATGTTATGATAAGATAATAAGAAATCGGAAATAATTTTGTGGAAAAATCTTAGCTGAGTGATAAGTAGGAGTGCCTATGGAAGATACAACTGGTAAATAGTGACATTGCTAGAATGTATGGACTTCCAAACATACATAAACAAAACTGTCCCTTCAGACCAGTTGTATCTTCCATAGGTCCTCCTACTTATCGATTAGCCAAGATTTATGGAAAAATTATTTTTAATTTCTTACCATCTTATCCTGACAACATGAAAAACTCATTTGAATTTAAAGAAAAAATCAAAAACTTTAAAATACCCGATAATCAGAATATGATAACACTTGACCTCACATCACTCTTTATTAATGTTCCATTATAACTTGTTCGGAAAAGCATAGAATCTAGACGGAATCACATATAGAAAAATACTAAAATTCTTCGAAACAAATTCAAGGAAGGCATGTCTTTTCTTATGAATAACACCTTCTTTAAATTTAATAATAATTTTCATCAGCAAACATATGGTATGCCTATGGGTTCACTGATTTCGGCTATTCTATTGAAAATTGTCATGCAATATTTAGAATTAGAAATATTTATTGAAATCAATTTTGAAATTCCAATATATGTATGCTATGTTCATGACGAGTTTTTAACCAATTTTGAAAATAAAAGGGATTTGATCGTTTTACTTTATAATTCCTAGTACAATTCTTTAGTAGAGTATTAGATTTGTGTACAATTTGAACCCCTCACCCCACCCCGCCGTTTTTGTAATTGTTCACGATTTGAGGCCTTCTGATTTCAAAAACCCGGTTTTTACGAAAGTGTGCCTGCATGTGTGTATGTGGATCTGTATGTAGATTTTCAGTCTGTCAGCACGATGACTTCCGAAAGAACTGACAGATTGAATTGGTCTTCAGTATACTATTCAAGTGTCCTCAAACGATGGTCAAGTTCGCTAGTCAGCCATTTTGGATAAAAATTCAAAAACTGAGAGCTTCTTCAGAATTTTTCAGACCACTTTTCTCCAAATTCAACATTTCTGGGTAGGGATGTTCGTAGTATTTAGAAAGACGAACAATTCATTTTAATTACTTTTTTTTAAACAAACATTACTGGTGTTACAGCATTTACAAACCTTCAAAGGACAAACGAGAATGAACGTCTAAAGCCAAACAACCTAAGATATGAAAAAAGTGAAGATAAGAAAAATGTTTCTCTTTGAACACCCTGCGACATTGTCGAAAGACTTTTTCTAATTTATGTGGAAAATTGAAATTCAAATTAGTTTTTGTTTCATTTGTAAAAAACTGATTCAAGAATAAAATAAATTACATTTTTAGACAACCGACACAAACCACGATAAAAATTAATAGAGAAAAGTCATTCATTCGCAAAGAGCTACAAATTCTTTATTAATAATTCTTTGATAAGATGCGTAATTTTCGGGTCAGTTGTGGAAAATATATATGACCAAAAAAGACGAATTTTCAACGGAATACATTAGTTTTCAATTAAATAGTTGAATAATTTTCCTCAAAAATTTAATTGTCTACTAATTAGTTTAACTTTCAAGCCAAAAAGACAAATTTTCTAAAAAAACAATGGAATTTGCCACACGGAAATATGAATTTTCAATAAAAAAGTTGACTTACAACCAAGTAATTGATTTTTTAACTAAAATAATGAATTTTGAACCAGAAAAGACGAATTTTCAAAAAAAAAACCTGAATCCTCAACAGAAACAGATTAATTTTCCACAAAAAAAACTAACTTTCAACCAAATAGTTAAATTTTCATTTCTTATTGATTTTTATTTTCAAAACAAAAAACTGAATTTTTATATTAAATTTATAATGGATCTTCAAAAAAAAATGAATTTTTAACAATAGAATTCAACATTCGATAAAATAGTTGCATTTTACACTAAAACAGATAAGTTATTTACAAAAATAGTTAAACTTTGAATTAAAAAAAAATAATTTTCAACCAAAAATTTAACGAATTTTCAGCAAAATAATTAATTTTTCAACCAAAGCGATGAATCTTCAAACAAAAAAATCCATTTTTGACGAAGTAATTTAACGTGCAACCAAGTATATAATTTTTTTACAAAAAAAGATTGCTTTTTAACTAAATAATTGCATTTGTAACAAACAACCAAAAATTCGTGCAAATAGTAGAATTTTTTACCAAACGAGATAAATTCATAACTGTTTAAGTTTAAGTATGTTTTATAGGGCCCTAAAAAAAATTATAATAAACTTTAAAACATTCTATTTTTGTTAAAAAGAAACGAAGGAGGGAGCGTTCGACTATTAGGGACCTTATTTTGAATCAGAAAATGTTCTAATTCAAAATTTCAGAAACAGACATGAAGATCGGCAAATTTTTTATAGATTATTTTTTCATAGGACACGTAATTTTTATTTTAATAGTAAAAAATAACATTAAAATAATTTTTTTTTTTTTGAAAAACGACGTAGGATACTACAAATTGTCAGAGAATATATAGTGAAATAAATCTGCGTTTATTAGCACATAATTAAAATTCATTTTTGTACTCGTATGCGAAAAACGTAGAAACTAAAGATTTAATCTGTACAAGAAACAAGTTTTGATAGCTCTGTCATTTTCAAGATTGATCAAACTTTTTGAACTGTGACATGTCCTTTCATTCTGACCTTGCTCTTGACATATATTCTGTAGGTATAACTCGCCGTTTAGAATTCGAAATTATAATTAAAATTCATGGTACATATACGTATATCATTTCAAATTCAAAAACCGAACTGAACACATTAAATATTTTTTCTAATTGAGCAATTCCATGTCAAATCATCTGAAGAATTTCAGCTATTGTTAGTAATTTTGATGGAAATTCTAGTATCCGTTCTTTCAGGTGTTGAAAGAAAAACACTAAAATAATTTTTGAAGAAATCAGAAAACTTAGGAGATATTCAAAATTGAAAACTTTGGTCCTTTTTTCCTTAAACTGTCGTAACTTTGGCGATTTTATTAATATCAGGGTCTATTTTTTTCAAAATTATTCGTAATAGAACGCAGTTTAAAAAAATATTTTTTCAACCAAAAATTTCAAAATCTTGGATTTTTCAGAAACTAATTTTGAAACTGAATTCCTGAACAAACCCACTTTTTATTTTCTTAATTTTTTTATAGAGATAGCTTACATGTTTTTCCCATCGTGTGCCTCGTTTCGGCGTACGTTTTTAATTATTTGTCAAAAACTAAGGGAGATCCCATTTTGATATTTACAGGCCTTGTAGAGGACATTGTGAGCTATATATATATATATATATATATATATATATATATATATATACTCTTCCACAGTCAAATATTGTTAAATTTTGAGTAGTTCAGTTTTCAAATACTTTTACAAACTACCCTCGGAAATAAGCTACAGGGCTAGTGCAAGGGGTACTAAAAATCACTTTTGAAATTAAAACGCGATGACTGGTTCCAAAAAGGAACTATAAAATTGCTTGAAAAATCATTGACATTTTTTACCTTGTGAAGAGAGTATACCTCGTGAAAACAACTGTGATTTGGAGATTGTGAATTTGTTTTTTGTTAAATTTACTCCGGCTTTTACAAACACATTCTTATAACGTCTGTAGTCGGGAACTTTCTTTTTCGAACATTTTCCTTTTCGGAAATTTCATGTTTGGGTTCTCTAGTCATCTCAAAATATGGACTTGCAGTTTTTAAATATAAAAATCATTAACTTGTATTTATTGTAACGATATATAAAAATGTTGATTTCAAATTTCTAAAGATGAACAACATCAAAGAAAGATTACAGTTTTTGGAGCAACGACACAAGATACGAAAAAAAAATCAATTAACAAAAGTTATTCCACCAAACTAGGATCGAAAATTCTGTTATACATTAGTTTTTATTAAAACACGTAATTTTTTTATTTAAGTCGTGTAAAATAACATTAAAATGAGAAATATATACTTTTTCAGTAAAACGACACAAGCTACATTGAAATGTTAATTAACAAAATTGTCAGCCCAAATTATATCTACAAATTTGCTTTGAACATTTTGTTTTTCTTATCCTAATAAGAAGGTATTAGTTTTATGCAAAATTTAACATCGCCGGTTTTCATCAAATCTCCACGTCTCAAGACCCCCTCACTAAATAAAAAGAGTTTTTATAAGGGTGTCTGTCTGTAGTCTGTCGTTAGTCTGTAGGCGCGATAGCTTTTGAAAGAATCATGTTATTGGATTATGTTTTAACATACTTTTTCAGGGCCGAAAAAGAAAGGTCAAGTTTGTTAACCAGCCATTTTTTACCGACGGTTCTTCTTTAACCCATCGAAAATGCTTTCTGAAAAATAAAAAATTCCATTTTCCAGTAAAACTATACGAGAAAAAAGAAAAAATGTTAAGAAGAAAAATTACTCATCTCAAAAGATAAACATATTTTCTTGAGTTAATTTTCTTGACAAGATGCATATTTTTGGTTTTAATCGTGAAAAATGTTATTCAAAATTGCATTTTACGGTCAAACTATCCTAAATAGGAAAAAAATAAACAGCAATTTTTTACTTAAAAAATATCTGTTAATCATTTTTTGATAGGATGCGTAGTTAGACGGTTGTGGTTTTACCCATGAAAAATTCTGATTAAAAATTTAAGATACGATTTTCGAGAAAAGGAACACGATATACAAAATTAAATTACAAAAACGAATTATTGCTTCTGAAAATACCCACAAAATTGTTGTATACATTTTTCCATGGGATTCACTGTTTTTCTTTTAATTTTCAAAAATGTTATTGAAACATCAAAAATTCAAATTTTTAGCCAAGTGACACGAAATACAAAATAAGGTCAAAAAACAAATTATAGCTTTTAAAAATATCTATAAGATTTACTTCAACCATTCTCCCATAGGATTCACCGTTTTTTCAACCCACCAAAATTCTATCAAAATATAGAAAATTAGAATTTTGAGCCAAGCGACATGAGATATGAAAACATGATCAAAAAAAAATTATTGGTTCGAAAATATATAAAAAATTTGTTGTTTCCATTTTCTCATAGGACTCACTGTTTTTATTTTAATCCTGGAATATGCTATGGAAACGTCAAAAATTCTTTGATCAAAGAATATACTCATAAAGTAGAAGATGAAATGATTATTTAATTTTTCCTTCTTAAAAACAAATAGATTTTTAATTTCGTAGTTTTGCACACGATTGAAACCCGAAAAAGCTTTAAATTTAAATTTATCATCATGAATCATTGTGAAAGTACTAAATCTATTAATTTTTTTTGTTCGCTTCGAGATAAGAATGAACCACGTAAATAGATCAATAAATCGAATAATATTTAGAGGTCGCTTATCGCTATTTTTTTCATTTGAACAGAAAAGTCAATTTTTCTCGAAAACGGCAAATCATAATGCAAAACCATACACAATCAAAAAAATGAATGAGTTTAATAAGACGAAGCAATTCAAACAATAAGAAGGACTTATTGAGAAATTGTTAACGTTACACTCCGTTTTCATTTTCGAAATATTTTTTTTTAATATTTTGAAAGAGTTGAGGAAAATAAAAAATTTTTAGAATCTTTAAATTACAATGGATCAATATACGATCAATACGGATCGAAATATTATTCAATTATACCTGTTTAAGGTCCCTTAAGCACTACTTTTCAACAGAGTTCTGCTTTCGATTTTCACAATTCTTCTTGAATAAATATTTCATCTATTTTCCCTAGAAAATTTAAATCATTCAGCGAACTTTGTACAAATTATCTTCATAAAATATAGATTCTCAGATTTTTACCAGGTTGTTGGAAATAGAAAAATAGAAGAAGAAAAAAATGTAGCATTGCTGTTGACTTTGGAGATTGGATCTTATGGAAGCTTTTTTCCAGCTTGTCAAGAAAATTTGCGGGATTCTTGTCGAATATATTTACAAGAAAGTACGAAAAACTTTAACCTTATTTATATAGGAACCTGCAAATAAATTCAATACATTAAAGAGAAAATTACTCGAAAGTGTGCGAGAGTGTGTCTGAGCCAACACTTTTGTTTAAAGTAGTTTTTTTTTATTCAAAGGACTTTTATTTGACAACGTATTGTGTATTGTTGGATCGAGAATTTAGTTAGCTACAAAGTTTAACTTATGATTCTGAACTACGATGATGTATATATAGTCAATGTATAGTCATGTGTGAACAAAGAAAAGGACACATTTCAAAAAATTGTATTATTGTAGACGACTAAATTCTCGATTCAGCAAAACCTAATATGTTGTTAAATAAAATTTGTTTACATTTTCATCCTCTAATGAGAAGGTGTTAGTTTTATGTAATTCAACATGAATTTCAACTTTTGTGAAATCTTGTGTTGTGTAGTAACAGCTAGTAATTTTCTACAATAATTACGTATGCATGCGTACTTTACATTTATTTTTTGTTCACTTTCCTGTAAGAAATTTGTACATTTTTTACAAGTTTGAGCCAAGAAATAAAGTTTGAGAAGTGTTGTATACTTACCTGAAACAATTTTGTCCACACGAGAATTAATAAATTTTCCAGGATTTCAGGATTCCTCACATTTTAAGGTATTACCAAAAATTTTTATGAATTTGAAAGATTTTAGATTATTGAAACAATGTTAAGTATTTTTTAATTGATTTCAATAACTTAAAGGGATTGCAAAGAATTAAGAAAATTTCCGGGTATTTTTTTAAATTCTATAAAATTTTTGAAAGCTTTAACATATTTTCAGTAATTTTACAAGATTTTAAAGGATTTGAAATATCTGAAAAAACTTTTAATAGATTACACTAATTTAAAGTGAATCCGATGGATTAATGATATTGTAGTGTATTTTCAAAAATTCCAATAAATTTTTAAGAACTTTAAAAAGCCTAAGCGATTTCTGAGGATTAGTAATATTTTAGCATATTCATAGAATTTCCGGGTATTTTAATTAATTATTATTATTATACTGTATATTATCATATATATATATATATATATATATATATAATTAAAAACTAAAGGTTAACCACCACCGCAGGGTCCCACTGAATACAAATTCTTAAATTTGGTTGATTTTGAAGATCAAAAGTCAAGTTTTCAAATCTAAATCTTCCAAAAAATAAGAAATTTTGAATATAAAGCGTAAAAGTTGCAGAATTTTCATTTGTAAAACTTAAAACTTGCATCATTATTAATGCTAAATTTATAAAATAAAAAATCTTCAATTTTACAGATTTACAATTCAAAATTCTACTATTTTTAATAATTATAATTGAAATTTCTTCAACTTTAGAAATTCAAAAATAAAAGTTCTTAAATTTTTCTGATTTTGAAGATCAAAAGTCAATCTTCAATCCAAAATCATAAAAATTGGAGAAATTTCCGAAACAAAGCATCAACATTACAGAATTTTAAATCTTAAAACTAGCATAATTTTTAATTGAAAAGTTGTCAAAATTAAAAACTTCAGTTGCAAAGATTTTAAATTCAAAGTTGTATAATTTTGAAGAGTTACAACTGAAAACTCGTCAATTTTAAAAATAAATAAATAAAAATTCTAAAATTTGGATGATTTTGGAAATCAGGTGAAGTTTTCCATTATAAATCTTCTAAATCGAAGAAATTTCGATTGTAAAACATCAGAATTACAGAATTTTTAATTGTAAAACTTAAAACTTACATAACTTTTAATGTTGAATTTATAAAATTACAAATCTTTCATTTAAAAAATTTAATATTAAAAATTCTACCATTTTAAGAGTTAAAATGGAATCCTCTTCAATTTAAATGATTCAAAAGTAGAAATTCTTAAATTTGGCTGATTTGCAAGAACAAAAGTCAAGTTTCAATTCGAAATTATCCGAATTGTAGAAATTTCGGAAATAAAACATCAAAATTACAGAATTTTCTTCCCTCAAAATGTTAGTGTTATAAGAGTTTTAATTTTTTTTCTTAAACTGATTTACTGATTTTAATACAATTTTATATTGTTCTGCTCAAAATTATATGATTTTATATCCAAATCTTTCACAATCGTACAATTTCAAATTGAGAGCCTTAATATTTTTTAAACATTTAAATTGAAAACGTTAAAACTGTATTGAATATAAAATTCAAACAGTAACATTAAAGTTGTGACCAATAAAAAATTGTTGACATAGAAATCAGGCAATCAATCAAAAGTTTGAACAAAATATTATTTTATACATATTTCTTATTTTGTTTGCCTAATTTTAATTTAATTAGGAAGAGTTGCATTTATGCAAAAATTCTTCAATTTTAAAAATGTATAAATAAAAATTCTAAAACTTGGATGATTTTCAAGATCAAAAGTAAAGTTTTCAATTCGAAATCTTCCAAATTGAAGAAATTTCGTATGTTAATCATAAAAATTACACAATTTTTAATTGTAAAACTTACAACTTGGGTATGTTCTATTGTAAATTTACAAAAATTCTTCAATTTTAAATATTTTTAATTTAAAGTTATAAAATTTGAAGATTTACAATAAAAATTTTTTATTTAGATGATTTTGAAGATCAAAAGTCAAATTTCCAATCATCAATCTTCTAAATTGAAGAAATTTCGAACGTAAATGATCAAAATTACAGCATTTTTAATTTTGAAACTAAAAACTTGCATAATATTTGAATGTAAATTTTTAGAATTATAAATTCTTCAATTTTAAAGATGTATACGTAAATGAACATTCTAAAATTTGGATGATTTTGAAGATCAAAAGTCAAGTTTTCATATATAAATCATCTAAATTGAAAAAATTTCGAATATAAAGTAACAAAATTACAGAATTTTTAATTTTAAAACTTGAAACTTGCATGATTTCAATAGAAAAATTGTTAAAAATAAAAACTCTTCAGTTTTAAAGATTTAAAATTCAAAGTTCTATAAGTTTCAAGAGGAATTGATCAAGAATATCTTTCTGAATAATTTTTTCTATGTTGCTATAAAAAGTCTTTCTGATGACTCTTTCCCATGTTGCTTCGTAAATTTCCAAGAAATATTAATGATTTAAACACTTTTCATAAAGAAATCAAGAACTTGGCCATTTTTCAACGAATATGATCAATTAGTTTAGGAAATCAAGATTTCTACGATACTTCGCAAATATACAATAATTATGAATTAGTTAAACAATATTCATAAATAAATTCAGAGTTCAGCTATATTTCAACGAATAGGCTACATTTTTTAACAGAATTACCTGATAATATCTTTCCGATGACTTTTTTTTGGTGATAATTTGTAAATTCTCAAGTATTATTGATTATTAAAACAATTTTTTTAACAAATTGAAATTTGAGCTGCTTTGAAACTAATAGGCTCGATTTGTTTACGGAAGCAAGAAAGTACGTATTTCCAATAGGACTTTCCTACATTACTTTGCACATTAGCAGTAATTATTATTTAGTTGAACAATTTTCATAAACATATTCAGATTTTGGGTATGTTTCTTTATCAATTCAAAAAAATGATTGATTATTTAAACAATTCGCATGAAGAAATTCAGAATTTGGTTATTTATCAACGAATAGGCTTCATTTTTTACAGAATTAACTAAGAATATCTTTCCGATAACTTTTTCCTGTGATACTTGATAAGTTCCCAAGTATTATTAATTATTTAAACACTTCTTATCAGCAAATCCGAGGCAACTAAGAATGTATTTTCGAGGACTATTTCCTACAATACTTCGCGACTTTATAATAATTATTAATTATTTATACAATTTTCATGAAAATATTCAGAGTTTGTCTATTTTCAAAGTAATCGGCTTAAAAATAGAAAAAAAATTAAAATTAAAATAATTATTCATTATTTAAATATTTTTCAGAAACATATTCAGAGTTTGGATATTTTTCAAGGATGAGACACAATTTCTTTACGGATTCAAATAAGATTGTCCTTCTGATGCTCTTTTTTATGTTATTTTGCAAATCTACAGGAATTATTAATTATTTAAACAACTTTCACAACAAAAATCAGAATTTGGATATTTTTCAACGAATAGGGTGAATTTCTTACAGAATTAACTAAGAATATCTTTCCGATGACTTCTTTCTATTATCCTCTTAAAATTTATAGGTTTTTTTGCGAAGTTGCATGATAGAGTTCCACAATTAATTATTCTGCATCGTGAAATTCGAAGCCGTTTACAAATCAAAATTATTGAAGTAAAAATTAATTTTGTCGTATTATATTGAACTTCATTCGAAAATAACATAATTCCATGTAAACACATTGGTCGCACGCGGAGCGCGCGTCTGAGACTTTAGTATAGTGCAAAATTTTACTTTTTGTTCGCAGTTCAATTGTTCTGTCGAAAATTCTTTTTTTTGAGTGGAAAATTCAACTATTTGGTACAAAATTCATTTTTTTTTCTCGTTGAAAATTCATCTATTTGGGTCAAAAATTAATTACGCTTGTTTAAAATTCATCATTTTAGTGGAGAATTCAACTATTTTGTTAAAAATTTGTCTTTTGTCGTTGAATTCTACTGACAGTTGCTAATTTGTCTTTTCTTGAAGATTAGCTTTTTCAGCTAAAAATATAACTATTTCATTTTTGGTTGTAAACCTATCTGGTTCCAATTATAAATTTTAACTATTTCTCTTTTTAGTAGCATATTAATGTTTTTGGTTGCAAATTCATTTTTTTAAGTTAAAAATTCTACTGATTTGTTAATATTTTCATTATTTTGAAGAAAATTCATCACTCTTGGCTGAAAATGAACTTTTTTACCTAATTTATTTTTAAAATATCTGTTTTTTCTTTTGAATTAGAGAAATAAGATTTCAAGCAGTCAAAATAAATTTTCATCGAAATAGTTAAATTTTCAACCATACAAAACAATTTTCTACCAAAAAGGTTAAATTTATATTTTAAAAAACATGTCGATGAAAAATGAAATTAGTTGAATTTTTAATTAAAAAAATTAATATTCAACATCAGAAAAACGAATTTTCAACCAAATTTGTTCAATTTTTAACCAAAGAAATGAACTTTCAACTAAAATGATATATTTTCAATAAAAAATAAATCAATATTTGAACAAATAGTTGAATTTCCAACCCAGCAGATGAATTTGCGACTAAAAAAGAGAAATTTTTGTCAAAAAATAGAATACTTTAATTTTTGAATTAGAGAAATAAGATTTCAAGCAGTCAAAATAAATTTTCATCGAAATAGTTAAATTTTCAACCATACAAATCAATTTTCTACCAAAAAGGTTAAATTTATATTTTAAAAAACGACACTAAATTCAGTTGAATTTATATTTAAATTAATTAATTTTTAATTTAAAAAAAAACTAATTTTCAATGAATAAAATTAAATTTCAACCAAAAAGGTTAATTTTCTGCAAAACAAAAATAATTTAAAAAAAAATAAATTAATTTTCACCTCTATATTTTAATTTTTAATGGAATTTCCAAACTCATAGTTTCATTTTCAAACGAGAAGGTTAATTTTCTACCAAAAGAAGACAAATTTTCAACAAAATAAATGAATTTTCAACTAAAAAAGATAAATATTCAACAAAAAATAGAATAGTTTAATTTTAAGTTAGAGAAATAAGTTTTTAAGCTAATAAAATAACTTTTCAACGAAATAGTTGAATTTTCAACAAAAAATAAAATAGTTTAATTTTCAGTTAGAGAAATGAGTTTTTAAGCAAATAAAATAACTTTTTAACGAAATAGTTCGATTTTCGATCAAGAAAATGAATTTTCTAACAAAAAGATTCATTTTCTTCTAAAAAATAATAATTTGTAACAAAATACATGAATTTCCAACCAAATATTTTAATTTTCAATGGAATTTTCACCAAATAGATTAATTTGCTACCAAAAAAGACAAATTTTCAACAAAATAAATGAATTTTCAACTGAAAAAGATAAATTTTTAACAAAAAATGGAATTGTTTAATTTTCAGTTAGAGAAATGAGTTTTTAAGCTAATAAAATAAATTTCCAACCAAACAAATTAAGTTTCTACCAAAAAGATTAAATGTCTATAAAAAAAATTCGACAAAAAATTGAGTGTAATTTTTAGTTAAAAAAATTAATTTTTAATAAAAAAACTGATTTTCAACCAAGGAAATGAATTTCCTACCAAAAAGATAACTTTTCTACAAAAAAAAAATAATTCTTAACAGAATACATGAATTTTCAACCAAATATGTTAATTTTTAATGAAATTTTAAACCTGATATTTGAATTTTCAACCAAAAAGGTTATTTTTCTACCAAAAAATAGACAAATTTTCAATCAAATAAATAAATTTTCAACTAAAAAAGATAAATTTTCAACAAAAAATAGAGTAGTTTAATTTTCAGTTAGAGAAATGAGTTTTGCAGCAAATAAAATAAATTTTCAAAGAAATAGTTAAATTTTGAAACAAACTAATATATTTTCTACCAAAAAGATTATATGTATGTGACAAAAAATTTCGAAAAAAAGTTTAGTTAAATTATTAGTTAAAAAAAATTATTTTCAATACAAAACTAGTTTTTAACCAAAGAAATGAATTTTCAACCAAAAAGATTAATTTTCTACCAAAAAAAGATTAATTTTTAACAAAATACATGAATTTCCAACTAAAAAGGTGAATTAGTCACCATTAATTTTCTACCACAAAAGACACGTACTAAAAATTATTTAGAAGATTTGAAAAGATTTCACAAAGATTTTAAATTTTCCAGTAATTTCAAACAAATACAAACGATTTCAGAAAGATTTCACAAATATTTCAAAGAATTCATAAGGATTTCAAAAGATTTAAATAATTTCAAAGATTTCAACATGGGTACAGAATACCAGATATCAAAGATTTCAAAACATTTTAAAGATTTTAAAAAGGATATTGTAAAACAGATTTCTAAGATTTTAAAGCATTTCAAATATTGAAAATGATTACAAAATTTTTAAGAAGATTTGAAAAGATTTCAAATATTTCAATAATTTCAAATAAATACAAAAGATTTCAGAAAGAGTGTACAACATTTATAAGGGCTGCAAAAGATTTCAAGAATTTCAAAGATTTTGAAAAGGGTACAGCACCAGATTTCAAAGATTTCAAAACATTTCAAAGATTTTAAACGTATTCAAAATTATTTAGAAGATTTCACGGAGATTTAAAATTTTCCAGTAATTTCAAACAAATAAAAAAGGTTTCATAAAAATTTCAAAAATTTTGAAACATTCCAACCATTTTAAACATTTTGAAAGGGATAGTTTAAACATTATTTCTAAGATTTCAAAGCATTTCAAACATTCAAAATGATTACAACATTTTACACGAGATTTTGATTGTATTCAAAATTATTTAGAAGATTTCAAAAGATTTCACAAAGATTTTAAATTTTCTAGTAATTTGAAACAAATACAAAAGATTTCAGAAAGATTTGACAAATATTTCAAAGAATTCATAAGGATTTCAAAAGATTTAAAGAATTTCGAAGATTTCCACATGGGTACAGAATACCAGATATCAAAGATTTCAAAACATTTCAAAAATTTTAAACGTATTTGGAATTATTATTTAGAAGATTTCAAAACATTTCACAAAGATTTTAAATTTTCCAGTAATTTCAAACAAATACAAAAGATTTCACAAAGATTAAATTTTTTTTACATTTCAAGCATTTTAAAGATTTTAAAAGGGATTTTGTAAACCAGATTTCTAAGATTTCTAAGATTTCAAAGCATTTCAAAGATTCAAAATGATTACAACATTTTTAAGAAGATTTGAAAATATTTCAAATATTTCAATAATTCTAAAAGAATACAAAAGATTTCAGAAAGAGTTTAAAGAATTGATAAGGATCAAAAGAGATTTAAAGAATTTCATAGATTTAAAAAAGGGCATAAGACGAGATTTAAAAAATTTTCAAATATTTCAAAGATTTTAAACGTATTCAAAATTATTTAGAAGATTTCAAAAGATTTTATAAAGATTTCCAATTTTCCAGTTATTTAAAAAAAAAAAAATACAAAAGATTTCACAAAGATTAAAAAAATGTTTAAACGTTTGAAGCATTTTTAAGATTTTGAAAAGGATATTGTAAACCAGATTTCAAAGCATTTCAATGATTCGAAAGGATTATAACATTTTTAGGAAGATTTAAAGACATTCAAAGATTTGAAAAAGGGAGCACAAGATTTCAAAGATTTCAAAACATTTCAAAGATTTTAAACGTATTCAAAATTATTTAGAAGATTTCAGAAGATTTGACAAAGATTTAAAATTTTCCAGTAATTTCAAATAAATACAAAAGATTTCACAAAGATTAAAAAAGTTCTCAAACATTCCAAGCATTTTAAAGATTTCAAAAGGGATTTTCTAACCCAGATTCCTACGATTTCAAAGCATTCAAAAGATTTAAAATGATGACAAAATTTTTAATAAGATTTTAAAAGATTTCAAATATTTCAATAATTTCAAACGAACACAAAAGATTTCAGAAAGAGTGTAAGCAATTCATAAGGATTGCAAAAGATTTCAAGAATTTCAATTTTTTGGCCCCCCCCCCCCCCCCAGGTCACTTCGCTGGATCCGTTTATGTCTAGTTTTACAGCTTCTTCGTATTTTTCATTACTATGATGTAACTCAGAATTACTACACACTCATGGTTGTATCGATAAAAGTTGTATGTGTTTATACCAGACCGGAAGCGTTTGAGACCGTAAAGTATAAATTGAAACAGCCTTAGTATTACTCGCAAAATAGCCAAAGATCGTAAGGTTTATTTCCTCGCACTGACCTCGCGACGATGTGATCGTAACATATGCTAGAGCAATAAGTTACGTAATTACATATTTTGGGGTGCTCATGAAAAAATAGTTTATTTATTATTAACTTTTATTTCATTAGAATAATTAAGAAATTATTTAACATTATCAGCTTTTATTGGTAATAATCTTTTAGAACAGTGGGGAGGGACCCAGGTGTCAGAAGGATGGTGCGGTCTGAGAGACCGCACGGCCATACGTTCATACTTATTTGTAACTTTTTGCTCAAATGAGGGATAATTGGGACGTACAATTTTACTGGGATGGCCGCGTGCCGTACTTTAGAAACAAGAATGCAAAATTGTGACTTTACGGTGGCCGTGCGGTCTGTGAGACCGCACCAACATTTTTTAAATTATAAGTCAACAACAGTTTATTTTCACCGAAAAAGATGAATTATTAACCAAATTGTTAAATTTTTTACAAAAAATTAATTTTGAACAAAAAATTAATTATTTGATATTTCTACCAAATTTTTTTTTGATTTTAAGTCAAAAGCAGTTCATTTCAATCAAAGAAGATAAATTTCCAACCAAATCGTTAAATTTTCTACAAAAAAAATTACAACAAAAAATTTATTATTTGATATTTCTACAAAAATTTGTTTAATTATAAGTAACAAATAGTTCATCAAAATCAAAGAAGATAAATTTTCAACTGAATTGTTAAATTTTCTACAAAATAGTTGAATTTTCAACCAAAAAGGATAACTTTTTATTAAAGTTATTGAATTTTTACAAAAATAATTGAATTTGTAATCAAACCGTTGCATTTTTAACGAAAGAAAACTACATATCGACTGAAAAAGATTAATTTTCAACAAAAGAGTTGAATTTTTAAAACAGGAAACCTTTTTCAGACTAGAAAAAAAAGACATTTTATATAATTTGTTGAATTTTCAAAAATTAAGTTCACATTTAACCAAATAGTTGAATTTGCAACCCAAGAAGACAATTTTTTAACAAAATAGTTAAATTTTTAACAAAAGAGATCAATTTTACACTAAAAAGATTGATTCTGAGAAAGAAATCAAAAAGATAGTTATATTTTCAACCAAAAAAATTAATTTCTAACAAAAAATTTAATATTTGATATTTCTACCAACAAATTTTTAATTATAAGTCAAAAACAGTTCATTTCAATCAAAAAAGATAAATTTTCAACTAAATTGTTAAATTTTCTACAAAATAGTGGAATTTTCTACCAAGATAGTTGAACTTTCAACGCAAAAAGATTAATTTTCCAAAATCGTTGAATTTTCAACTAAAAAGGATTAACTTTTTGATAAAATTGTTGAATTTTTATAATAGCAACTGAATTTTCAACCAAAAGATTGCATTTTTAGCCAAAAAATACAAATTTTTTACTCAAGAAGATTAATTTTCAAAAAATGTGTGAATTTTCAAAAAAGAAACCTTTTTCTGTCTCGAAAGAGAAGAAATTTGATCTAAATTGTTAAATTTTCGAAAATAAAGTCAACATCCAACCAAATAGTTGAATTTGCAACCCAAAAAGACGAGTTTTTAGAAAAATAATTAAATTTCTAAGAAAAGAGATAAATTTTCCAGTAACTAGATTAATTCTGGAACAAATAGTTTTGTAGAAAATCCGTTTTTTATTTTGTTGAAAATTCAAATATTTTGTTTGAAAATTCAACTATTTTGTTGAAAATTAACTTTTTTTGTTTGAAATTCAACTATTTGGGTTGAAAATTAATTTTTTGGTTGAAAATTCAATTGTTTCGTACAAGATTCGTTTTTTTGTTCTTGAAAATTCAAATATTTGGTTGAAAATTAACTTTTTGGTTAGAAATTCAACTATTTGGGTTAAAAATAAACTTTCTTGTTGAAAATTCAATTGTTTCGTTGAAGATTTTTTTTTTGTGTTGAAAATTCAACTATTTTGTTTCAAAATTGAATGTTTTGTAGAAAATTAGTTTTTTCATTGGTTGAAAATTCAACTATTTTGTTGAAAATTAACTTTTTTGTTTAAAATTCAACTATTTGGGTTGAAAATGAACTATTTTATCGAAAATTCAATTGTTTCGTGGAAGATTCGCTTTTTTTATTGAAAATTCAACTATTTTGGTCAAAATTAAATTGTTTTGTAGAAAATTCGTTTTTTTGTGTTGGAAATTCAACTATTTTGTTGAATATTAACTTTTTGGATAAAAAATTATATTTTTGGGGTTGAAAATTAAACTGTTTTTTAAAAGTTCAATAATTTTGTTAAAAGTTCATATATTTTTGGTTGAACCTTGAACTGCTATGTTGAAATTTCGTCTTTTTGGATAAAAA
Source organism: Andricus grossulariae (assembly GCA_011634705.1). NCBI lineage: Eukaryota > Metazoa > Arthropoda > Insecta > Hymenoptera > Cynipidae > Andricus > Andricus grossulariae. The sequence continues at coordinate 142,452,457 of JAABKJ010075445.1, forward strand.
ATATGTTCAGTTGGATCGAAAATTCGTCTTTTTTCGGCTACAATTATTTGTAACTATTATATTTTTAGTTGAAAATTAATTGTTTTTTATTAAAATTTCTTATTATTTGGTCGAAAATTCAACTATTTTGTTGAACATTTGTTTTTTGTTTTTTGCAGAAAATGTGTTCTCTTGGATTAAAAATTCATCGTTTTTTGTAGAAAAGTCGATGAACATTCATCTTTTTGGGTTTAAAAGTCTAGGATAATATATTAGTTACAAGTTCATTATTTCTAATTATAAACTTTTATTATTTTGTTAAAAATTTAATTATTTTGTTGAAAATTCATTAATTTTGTTAAAAAGACACGTAATATTTTTTGGTTGAAAATTCAACTATTTTGCTTAAAATTTAATTGTTTTATTTGAAAATGTCCTTCGTTTTTAAAAATTTAGCAGTTTGGCAAATGTGAAAATTTCATTGATAATTCTTTTTTTTAGTTGAAAATTAAATTGTTTGTAGAAAATTCGTTTTACATTGAACTATATATTTCTGTTGCAAAATTAACTATTCTGTTGATAATTCATGTTGTCGAATTGAAAAAATTTCAGAAAAAAACCTCAACTATCTGGCATTAATATAGATGAAGATAGTTATAAATAATAATAATTTGTTCAAACAATTATTTTTGCTAAATTTAATCAATTATAAGGTAACTCCAGGTGACAAAAAGCCAAATAGTTGAAAATTTCAGAAAAAAACTTCAACTTTTCAGCATTATTCAAATTGAATATTATCAACAATAATAATAAATTGATTAAATAATTAGTTTTGTTAACTTATTATTTATTTCACTCTAATTGAAAATTGGACAAAAAGTGTAGAATTTTTTTTTGAATTCAATTTCCCAGCATTATTCTAAGAGAATATTATTAACAATAATAATAAATTGTTTAAACAATTATATTTGTTCAAATTAATTATTATCTCACTATAATTGAATATTTGACAAAAAGTGGAAAAATTTGGGGAAAAAACCGAGAATTTCTGACTCTATTCTAAGAGAAAATTGCTAAAAACAATAATAAATTGTTTAAACAATTCAATTCAATTTCAATTCAATTTATTCTCTCATGTATGCCCTTGTGGGTTTTTACATATACAATATAAATATACAGTAGTATAATATTTAAAGATCTCGAAAATTTCATGAATGTTTTAAAAATACCCTAAAACCTTTAAAATTCTTTGGAATCTTTTGAAACACCTTGCAATTTTTTTTAAATCTTGAAAATTCCTTGGAATTCTTAAAAATACCCTAAAATATTTTTTAACTATTAAAATCCCTTCTGATTATCGAAATCTAACAAAAATTCATTGGAATCTTGTAAAATACCCTAAAAGATTTCAAACCCTTTGAAATATTTCAAAATCCCTTGAAATAGTTTGAAATTCCTTTAAAATTTTTAAAGATCTTGAAAATGCCTTGAATGTTTTAAAAATACCTTAAAAATTATAAAAACATTGGAATTTTGAAAAATATCCTAAAACCTTTCAAATCCTTTGGAATCACTTCAAATTATTGAAATAAAATCAAAATTACTTGAAATATTTTGATATACCTTAAAATATTTCAAATCCTTTGGAATCACTTCGAATCATAGAAATCAAATTAAAATTCCTTAGAATCAATTGAAAATTCCTTGGAATCTTATAAAGTACCCTCAAACATTTCAAATCCTTTGAAATCTTTGAAAATCCGCTGAAATCGTTTGAAATTCCTTGAAACTTTTTAAAGATCTCGAAAATTCGTTGAATGTTTTGAAAATACCCCAAAATCTTTTTAATTCGTTGTGATCTTTTGATACCTCTTGTAATTTTGTTTAAACTCTTGAAAATTCCTTGGAATTCTTAAAAATACCCTAAAATATTTTTTAACTATTAAAATCCCTTCTAATTACCGAAATCTATCAAAGATTCCTTGGAATCTCTAAAATACCCTAAAATATATCTAGCCCTTTGAAATCTTTCAAAATCCCTTGAAATCGTTTGAAATTCCTTCAAACTTTTTAAATATCTCGAAAATTCGTTGAATGTTTTAAAAATACCCTAAAATCTTTTAAATTCTTTGGGATCTTTTGACACCCCTAGGAATTTTTTTTAAACTCTCAAAAATTCTTTGGAATTCTTCAAAATAACCTAAAATTTTTGAAAACTATTAAAATCCCTTCTAGTTATCGAAATCTATCAAAAATTCCTTGGAATCTTGTAAAATACCTTAAAATATTTCAAACCCTTTGAAATCTTTCAAAATACCTTGAAATCGTTTATAATTCCTTGAAATCGTTTGGAATTCTTTGAAACTTTTTGAAGATCTTAAAAATTCCTTGAATGTTTTAAAAATACCCGAAAATATTTGTAATTCTTTGGGATATTTTGAAACCCCCTGCATTTTTTTAAACCCTTCAAAATTCTTTAGAATTTTGAAAAATACCTTAAAATCTTTCAAATCCTTTGGAATCACTTAAAATTATAAAAATCGAATGAAAATTCTTTAGAATCAATTGAAAATTCCTTGGAATCTTGTAAAATCATTGTAATTTTTAAAAATATCCTAAAACCTTTCAAATCCTTTGGAATCACTTCAAATTATTGAAATAAAATCAAAATTCCTTGGAATATTTTGATATACCCTAAAATACTTTAAATCCTTTAAGATCTTTCGAAATACCTTGAAATCGTTTGGAATTTTTTAAAACTTTTTGAAGATCTTAAAAATTCCTTGAATGTTGTAAAAATACCCTAAAATCTTAAAAATTCTTTGGGACCTTTTGAAATCCCTTTCAATTTTTTTAAACTCTTGAAATTTCCTTCCAATTTTTAAAAATACACTAAAATATTTAAAAAATATTTAAAAAATAAAATAAAAAATAGAAATAGACCTGAATTCAATAGTGCTTAACTCATGGGTTAATTTATTGGAAAAAAATGATTGAAACTATATTTTTATTTTAAAAAGTGTCGATAGTACTTATAGACTGTGATCGATGAGCTCGTAGGACATGGATAATGTGCAATAGAGTATGGAGAGGAGAGGGGTGGCCAGAGTTATGAAAAGAAGAAGTAGTGATACCAATAGTGAAGAAAGGCAAAGGGGAGGAGGTCAAAGATTATAGAGGATTGTGGATGAAGGAGTTAGAGGGTGCTAGGGGAGAGAATGATAAAGAATGAAGGAATGAATGCAAAAAATGGCAAAATGGAGGTACAAGAGAATTGTAAATAACTGTAAATAATAAGGGTAAGATTTTATAACAAATGTGGACAGAACGATTGCAAGAAATGGAAGTCATGTAAACCTTAGGTGACACATTATGAATAAAGAAGAAGATAAGCATGTTTGTCAACTTGCATTAATTACTACTTCACTAAGTGAAAATTGGAGAAAAAGTTTAGGAGTTCAGAAAAAACCGCAACTTTCTAGCACTTATGTGAGAGAAGATAGTTATAAACAATTATGAATTGTTTAAAAAACTATGTTCGTTAACTTGTATTATTTATTACTCTACTAAGTAAAAAGTGGGTAATAAGTTGAACATTTCAGAAGAAACCGCGATTATATTGCAATAATAAAGATGATAGGTATAAACAATAATAATTTGTTTGAATAATTATTTTTGCTAACATGAAATTATTTTTAACTCACCCTATGTGAAAAGTAGACATATAGTTCTAATTTCAGAAAAAACGCAACTTTCTAGCATTATTCAAATTGACTATTATTAATAATAATAATCAATTGTTTAAACTAATCATTTTGTTAACTTTAATAAACTTTGATTATTAAACTGCAAAATGAATATATTTGATTTTTATATATTATACAATTCAAAAATTTCAACAAATAGAAATCCATGCTATTATTTTCAATACTATAAATTGAAGAATGAATAAAAAAAAATGTATAAATTTTCAACATTTTATATTTTTAATCAATTTCAAACTAGAAACATCAATTTATGAATCAAAATTTGTTTGAGAATCTTTTCAAATATTCTCTAAATTTTTATTTTTTTAAATCATTTAAAAATTTTCCAGAAATCTAACTAAAATTTTGTTATCTTGAAACTCGAATTTTTTCTACAATTTTTCGAAAATCCTGCAAAATTGAAAAAAATGACTTAAAATCTTCTAGATTCTTCTTTAGATATTTCAAAAATCTTGTTAAATATAAAAACTCATTTGGAATTTTCCCAGCAATCTTGAGAAATTTTTTCATTTTCTTAAAAGCTTTGAAAATTCCATCGCTTTTATTATTAATGCAACATATACACACCTATAAATAAGGTTATTTCAAAATTCAAATGCATTCCCCTGTCTGAATTAATTTACATAAAATTATTTTAAAAATAATAAAAATCTCTTATTCAAAATTAGTTGTCTTTTCTGGTAGAAAATTCATCTTTTGCGTTAAAATTTCATGTTTTTTGTTAAAAATTCGTCTTTTATTTATAAAAAATTAATCTTTTTCGCTATTTATTTCTTTTATTTTAACATAAAATTCAACATTTCTATTAAAGATTGTGAATTTAGATTTTTTAGTTAAAAATTTATATATTTTGTTAAAACTCTTTTTTTTCGAAAATTATTTTTTTCTTCTGTAAAAAATTATTTTTCTATTGAAAATGTAACTATTCTTTTTTTGGGTTGAGCTTCAACTACTTTCATAGAAAATTCAACTATTTGATTTGAAGTGAAACTACTATCAAAGTTTAACTATTTTGTTAAAAATTAGTTTTTTTTTGTAAAAAAAATTTTTTGATTGCTTTAAATATTTTATTTTGGTTTTAAAACACAAATACTTGGTTGAAATTTAAACTTATTTGTCAAAAATTCATTTTTTGGTTGCAGATGCATCATTTTAGTTGAAAATCATTGAATGTCTATAAAAAAAATTCGACGAAAAATGGAATAGTTAAAATTTCAGTTACAAAAACTAATTTTCAATAAAAAAAACTAATTTTCAATTTGAAGAAACTAATTTTCAACCAAAGAAATGAAATTTCAATCAAAAATATTAAGTTTCTAACAAAAAAGAATAATTTTTAACAAAATAAATTAATTTTCAACCAAATATTCAAATTTTTATTTGAATTTTCAACCTAATAGTTGAATTGCCAACCCAAAAGATGAAAGTTCTAGCAAAAAAAGATAAATTTTCAACGAAAAATAGAATAGCTTAATTTTAAGTTACAAAATTAAGTTTTTAGCTAACGAAAATAAATTTTCAACGAAATAGTTGATTTTTCAACCCAAAAGATTAAGTGTCTATGAAAACAAATTCAACAAAAAATGAAATTATTATTTTTTTAGTTAAAAAAATTAATTTTCAATGAAAAAACTAATTTTCAATAAAAAAAAACTAATTTTCAATAAAGAAAACTAATTTTCAACCAAAGAAATGAGATTTCGACAAAAAATATTAATTTTCTCCCAAAGAAGAATAATTTTTAACAAAATAGATTAATTTTTAACAAAATATTTCAACTTTTAATAGAATTTTCAGCCTAATAGCTGCATTTTCATCCGAGAAGATGAATTTTCTACCAAAAAGACAAATTTTCAACAAGAAATATAATAGTTTAATTTTAAGTTACAGAAGTAAGTTTTTCACTAATTAAAAAATAAATTTTCAACGGAATAGTTATTTTTTCAACCGAACAGATGAATTTCCAACCAAAAAGATTAAGTGTCTATAAAAACAAATTCAACGAAAAATGTAATAGTTACATTTTTAGTTAAAAAAATTAATTTTTAATTAAAAAACTAATTTTTAATAAACAAACTAATTTTCAATAGAGGAAACTAATTTTCAACTAAACAAATGAAATTTGAACCGAAAATATCAATTTTTTACCAAAAAATAATATTTTTTAACAAAATAGATGACTTTTCAACAGAATATTTTAATTTTTAATAGAATTTTCAGCCTAATAGTTGAATTTTCAATCCGGAAGATAAATTTTCTATCATAAAATGACAAATTTTCAACAAAAATACCATAACTAATTTTAAGTTAGAAAAGTAAATTTTTAACTAATTCAAATAAATTTTCAACGAAATAGTTAAATTTTCAACCAAAAAGATTAACTATCTGTAGAAAAAATTCAACGGAAATTGCAATAATTACATTTTTAGTTTAAAAAATCAATTTCCAATAAACAAACTAATTTTCAATAAAAAAAACTAATTTTCAATCAAAGAAATGAAATTTCAACCAAAAATATTAATTTTCTGACAACAAAAAAATCATTTTTAACAAAATAGATGAATTTTCAACCAGTATTTGAATTTTTAATGGAATTTTCAAACTAATAGTTGAAGTTTCAACCCAGAAGGTGAATTTTTTACCAGAAAAAGATAAATTTTCAACAAAAATATAACAGTTTATTTTAAGTTACACAAGTATGTTTTTAACCAATAAAAATAAATTTTCAACGAAATAGTTAAATTTGCAACCAAACAGATGAATTTTCAACCAAATACAAAAAAATTAAACGAAAATTGTAATAATTACATTTTTAGTTTAAAGATCAATTTTCAATAAACAACCTGATTTTCAATAAAGAAAACTAATTTTCAACCAAAGAAATGAAATTTAAACAAAAAATATACATTTTCTAACAAAAAAGAATAATTTAAACAAAATAGATGAATTTTCAACAAGTATTTTAATTTTTAATGGAATTTTCAACCTAATAGTTGAATTTTTAACCAAAAAAGTGAATGAGTCGCCAAGAAGAAATTTTCGACAAAGCAATTAAATTTCCAACCAAATAAGGGATGAATTTTCAACTTAAATTTTTAATTTAGTACATGAAGAACGACAAATTTCGGACAAAATACATGAATTTTCAACCATGTTTTCATGTTAAAATTAAAAATAGTTGAAATCAACCAAAAAAGACAAATTTTCAACAAAATTATTGAATTTTCAACTTGAAAAGATAATTTTTTAATTAAGAATATGAATTTTCAACTAAAAATGGAATAGTTACATTTGCAATTTTAAAAAATTTATTCTCAAACAAACGAAGGAACAAACCAATTTTTGACAAAATAGTTAAATTTTGAACAAAAGGGATGAATTTCTAACTGAATGAGTAATTTACTACAAAAAAAAAAAGAATTTTGGACAAAACAGATTAATTTTCAACGATGTATTTATTTTGAAATTAAAAACATTTAAATTCAACCAAAAAAGACAAATTTTCAACAAAATAATTGAATCATCAACCAAATTAGATTAATTTTCGAGCAAAAAGTTGCATTTTCAACCGTAAAGATTTGAAAAATTTTGAATAAAATACATGAATTTTCAACCTTATTTTCATTTTGAAATTAAAAAATGTTGAATTTCAAAATTTAATTATATTCTTAAAAATTTGCTTTTTCTTTGGTTGAAAATGAAGTTTTTCGACTGAAAATTTAAATTTGATTTGATTTTAGATAGATAATAAAAGGTTCGGTATATAATTGAAAATTCAAATATTTCATTTTTGTTGAAATTTTTTTTTTTTTCAAGTTACGAATTCATTTTTTTAACTGAAAATTCAACTATTCGATTTTTGGTTGAATATTGATCCTTTTCAGTTGAAAATTCAACTATTTGGTTCAAAATTCATATATTTTATATAAAAATTTATTTTATTGGTTGAAACTTTAACTTTTTTGTTGAAAATTTTTTTTTTAAGTTAAGAATTAATTTTTTTAACTGAAAATTTAACCATTCGATTTTTCCTTAAGCACTGATAGTTTTTAGTAAAAAATTCAATTATTCAATTTTTCATTAGAAAGAATAATAATAAATAATAATATTAATGATCTAATTTGCAGGTAATAACACAAATATTTTTTTCTTCAATTTTTTTATCGAAAATTCAACTGTTCTGTTGAAAATTCATCTTTTTTTGGCTAAAAATTGAACTAATTGATTGAAAATTGAACTACTTTATTAAAAATTAATTTTGTAGTTGTAAATGCTTCAGTTTGGTTAAAAATTCATATTTTTGGTTGAAAATGTAACTATTTTGTTTGAAATTAATGTTTTTTTGCTATTTCGTTGAAAATTGGAATCCATTTATGCTTGCAAATTTATCGTTGATTTTCAAAACAAACAAAAAATAAACAAATAAAAAAGATCAATTTTTCACCAAAAATGGAAAAGTTAAATTTTTAGTAAAAAAAATGAATTAAAAAAAAAACAAATCTTCAACGAAATATTTAAATTTTTAACAAAATATTTAAATTTTCAACTAAATAGTTGCATTATAAAATAAAAGAAATCAATTTTCAACCGAAACTGGAAAAGTTAAATTGTCAGTTAAAAATTAATTAGAAAATAGTTAAATTTTCAAGCAACGAGTTGAATGTTTTTTAACCAAATGGTTGTATTTTCAACCTACAAGGATTATTTGAAAAAAAATTTAATAGTTGATGTTTAAAAAGAGACGACTTTTCTACCATAAAAGATGAATTTTCAACTAAAAAAGATCAATTTTCAACCAAAAATGGAAAAGTTAAATGGTCAGTCAAAAAAATTGATTTTAATCAGATAAAAATAATTTTCAAAAAATAATTCAATTTTAAACCAATTAGATGAACCTTCAACAACAGCTCCTGATTGGTCCAGCTTAAATATTTTATAACTCTAAAACTAAAACTTCAACTGATTTTTGGAAAAGGAATTTTCAATTTAGTTTATTTTTATTTTTATACAGCTATATAAGTCCGGACACTTGAATCTGGGACACCCTGTATATTATAATAACTGATTATAACGTTATATTTACTATTTTAATGAAATAACATATATTTGATATTCGTAAAAAATTCTAACTTTCCTCTAAACGGCCCGTTCTCAAATTTTCTTCCGCTTAGTACTTGCATTTGAAGTCAGGCAGCACCAGAAAAATATTTATTTAAATATTCTTATCGGAAGGAAGCCTCAGTGGCTCAGACGATAGCGCGTCAGACTTCCGTGCAAGAGGACTGAGGTTCGGTACCTGCGCCGGTACCAATGGAAATTTGTCTATGTACTTTTACCGGGGCTTTGGTGGTTCAGAACCCATCTTAAATTGTAGGTCCCCTCAGAAGAGGCTGGTTACCTCCCAAGGATTAAAAGAGCTCAATTTCGAGAGCCTAACCTTGGGGGGTCACTAATCGATTTTAAGAAGACTCGAAAATAAATCAGCAATCTCCTTGCGTAGACGCCCCATCTCGAGGGGACTATCGCTCGGTGGTTGCTGCTCGATTTAGAGTAATGAAAACACGCACCCACATGCACTTACATAACACGCCAAGAGAGTGCTTCCAATCTGTGCATCTAACTGATTACCTCAGAGAGATCTCTCCGCCTGAACCTAGCCTGGCCGTATCCCCTCTACGGCTGGCTAGAGAGGCTGCCGGATGGCAGAGTGGGTGATGCTCACTTTGCCTTGCGAAGAGGTCCGCGTCATATATTGTGCTATGTGGTACGCCTGGCATCTGAGAGGAATATTTTCAGAACGTTGGAAACAACGAAATCCACCGAGATCTAAATAATCGATGAGGGTGGCCGGATTCGGTGTACTGCCTTGAGAATAAACATGGGTGTGGCACAATAGGCTTTACAGTTTGAGCGCCAGGGCGGGACCTCACGACACCCCCCACATAAAAAACAAGAACATTCTTATCGGAAGACTGCGTTTTATCAACCCACGCACTTTTTCGTACACTTTAGAGGACGGGTCAGGATAAAACGCAGTCTTCCGATAAGGATCTTGGGATGCATCTTTTTTTTATATTGCCTGACATCAAATACAAGTATTATTGAAAAAAATGTAGGTTCTAGTGAGTTATTACCATCCAAAAGCATATAATACATCAATTTTACGATAATTGAACAGCAGAATATTGAATCAAGTCATTTTTAAAAATGGTATATTTTCGATTATAAACGTTGCGAACTTCGGTGAATTAAATAGGGTTTACGTGCATAAGGTACTAATTTTAATTCCAATTATCTAAACCTTCGGACGGTCAACCTCTTTCTAATGGCACAGATGGTTAGATAAAACTTTAATAAATCTATATTCCCAATTAAAAAATAATTCTAAGAAAATGATTTCATCCTGATAATACATTAAGTATATATTGGGGTCCCAGCATCACTGACATCTGGATCATTACTCATTTTTCATTGGAATTTTCTACTGCATTTATAAAAATGTTGAGTCAAGTCAAAATGGAAACAAAAATATAAACAAAAGAAAAACACGTTAAGTAATATATGTACGATCCCTAACCTACGTGTTCCTAGAGGCCCCCATTTTAGAGGTATTCTTAATCACATTTGTTTTACCTTACTGACCATAATTATCTTGGATGGCGTTTTCAGTTCCTGCCCTTTATTGTAAATAATAATGGTTTTAACCCTCCGTTAGACGCAACCCTAAAACTTCCTAGTTTAGACGCAATGTGCCTGACAGGCCACCTGTATTCACTACCGTTCTCTACTTTTTTCTGCCACTGTTCTATCTCTGCTTTTTACATACGTGAAATTATATCGAATTTTTTTAGGCCCTTTTCTATAGCTGCTTCTTATTCGCCCTCGAGATATTTCTACTTTTTATTATCAGCCGTTTATATGTTACAGAACAACCCTAGCTGTAGATTTTGATAGTCTAGTACATTTTGGTTCAACTAAGTTATTAATTTATTTTTGGTTGGTTTTTTTAATTTCAGAGTTTATTACTCACTACTCCTTTTATTCATATATATTTTTCTTTTGATTTACCAGGCTACATTTAAGGACTCAAATCTAAGTAACTATGTATTATATAATTTCTGTTCCTCGGAGGGCTACTTAGCCCTAGGAACCTTTTAATAAATTACAATTCTATGTAGAAACTTATACATGGTTGATTGTTCTTACATGGGTTCTGATGTTGGAAGTAGAAAGTTATAATATAGGGTAAGTGAAGTCGAGATGATACACGAGGAGAGATGAGACACTCCTTGCTATTTTGAGCCTGTCTTACAGCCAGTTACAGGTGAGTTATTCTGCTCAACGCTAGAGAAAGAGCCAAAACTTTCTGGTGCACGTGACTAATTATTCTTTTTTATCTAATTAGTTTTGATTTACTGGAAAAGCAACACGTACATCAGATTATTGGCTCCTACTACAAGGTTAGTTGATATAATTATCTATGATTTATATGCACATCTGAATTTTATTACTCGCTGCACCTATCCTCGTGAGGACAGATGATGCACTGACCTTCACTTACATTGGCCTACACGAACCTATAAGAATTTCAAGGAAAAATTGAGAAAAAGGGAGAGTTGATGAAAAAAAGCTGACAAAAAAACGTGAAAAATACAGGAAAGCAAAAAAAAAAAAAACTGCGAAAAACACCAAAGCAAACAAATTTTAAGCCTGCGAAATTTACTTTAATTTTATATTGAATTCCTCCTCTATGTCATCATTACACTTTAATATAAAAAAAGGTTGCATACATACATGGTTTTTGTATTATAATTCATGGTTGTACTCGATTTTCTTTCCAGTATTATCTCTCCTCAACTGTCCCATCTCTCATAAAAAAATGCTTTTTTTCAAGCGTGTCTGACGACGTTAAAACATATTTCAAAAATATTCATCTATGCATGGTTTATATCAAAAGGGTGTGCACTAAGACTGACAACGGCTGGATAAAGTTATTTTCACGAAATGATAGCTCTGAGCGCAAAAACAAAAATGGTGTACCATCTCTCATCGCCTTACCCTATAGAGTTTTCTACGTATAAAACTATGCAGAATACTATGTATAAGCATGTCTCACTTCCTGTAAGTCATACCTATAGAACAATGCATAGGTATAACTTTGAAGGATCCTATGTAGAATCCTGTGTAGGGCCTCATAGGATCTTACGTAAATTCCTTTAAGTGTTCCTAGATGGGGCCTTAAAGATTTTTAGGAATTTAATTTGAAACATTTGAGGACCTTTTTATAACTGAAGTAAAATTATAAATAAAAGAGAGCAAATGAAAAGACCATGGATCCTGTATCAGTACTCGAGAATTACGTTGTAAAATTGACGTAACTTTGTACCCAGATTAAAAATTAACCTGTAATTGGTGCAGACTGTTGGGTGATCTTAAATCAATATCAAATCAAAACAATCTCGAAGAAATTAAAGAAGAAAACGTCAAAGAAATCTAAAAAATTTTTTTTTTAATTCACATGCACACGTACATACATCCACACGTACACCTGGTCTAAAGGAAACAACCACAGTATAATTGACTTCGTTATTGCGGATGAAAGACTAAGGGAACTAGTTAAAGATACAAGAGTCATGAGGGGATCCGTATTTAAAGTCGGAGACGCCCATTCCGCAGTGGCTGGTATTAGGACGCACTATACTCCTACCGAAAAAAGGCGACTTTTCCAACACAGAGAATTACAGGCCAATACCTTATTTGAACACACTGTATAAGATCTTTACAACTGTCCTAAACAACAAGATCAATCGGCGGATTGAGTCTGTTTGGCGTGAGCTATACGAACAACGTGGATCGAAAAAAGGTGCAGCTGGCTGTCGAGAGAACTTGCTGATTTACAGGTGTGTCTGTGAAGACGCTGTAGCTCATCAACGCGTCCTGTCAATGGCCTGGATTGACTACCAGAAAGCTTTCGATTTAACCTCTCATCGACTTCTTATCTGTCTGTTGGAAAACTTGAAGGTGCATCCACACGTATAAGATGCAGAGAGAAATTGATGCCTCTTTGGAAATCTAGATTTACTATCTCATCTGGAAATTATCGTGTGACAACGAACAACATCTATCTCTATCTCTCGCACTACGAAATTCTTCTGGATACCACTGTGGCGACACCATCCAGCGCGAGCATAAGGTCACTCATGTATTTTATATGGATGACCCGAAGATCCATGCCTCTGGTAAAACCAAAATTCAAAATGCCATAAATATCGTCAAGAAGTACACAGGAGAGATTGGGATAGATTTTGGATTGGTTATATGTGCCAACCTTCATCTGAAGAAGGGAAAGATTGTTGGCGTTCCCAAGAACCCTGTGCTTGTGGATTTAAGTGTTATTAGAACTCTTAACACTGGAGAGACCTATACACACCTGGGCGTGCCTGAAAGCCGCATTTAGGACGTAACATTAGTAAAGGAGTCTCTCCGAAGCAGATACAGGCATCTTCTTCGACAGATTTGTTCATCCAATCTGTCGGCGTTGAACAAGGTATCTGCGACTAACATGCTCGCCGTCCCGGCTCCACTCTACTCGTTTGGGGTGGTTCAATGGACGAAGAACAAATTTAACGCCCTTGATGTCACCACACGTAAGATCATGCATATGCATAAAAGCTTGCATATGAATTCATCAGGTCTGCGATTATATAATTCACGCCATCAAGGGGCACGCGGACTCCTGAATCTCCAGTGTCTTCATAACCGAATTGTTCTGAGTACAGATTATATCCATGGAAGAGAAATTCTCCTAAAAATGGCCAGGAACTACATGATGACTGGTAAAGGAGCGTTTCTTTACGAAGCCGCGGAGCAAGCGGCCTAAACACTTGGCCTGAATTTTAACATCAAAGGTGAGAAAACTGCATTACTACATCTATTTGCTTTACTTCTGAAAGCCGAAGTGAAGAAAGAAGAAGTTCAAAAATTCCATCAAGAGCTACTCGACAAGAAAAAGCACAGAAATTCACAGGAATGTAGAAAAATATTCCTTGTCGAAGGAGCAAACTTTTGCTTTCTTCACGTCATCATGGCCTAATTCAGGTACAGAGGGTTGAATTTTCGCATGCCAGGACGGTGTCATTCCCACCTTAGCATACGGCAACTGCATTTCATGTCAAGAAGTTCCCAGCGATAGGTGCAGAGGGCGTCATGCACACGCTGAGTACCATGAACACATACTATCGGGGTGTCCCACCCTCGCAGGAACGACGTATATCTGAAGGCATAATGTGGCCCTAAAAGTGATTTATTACCATCTTTGTCTCTCTCACGGTCTTGGCCGTGACCCTGCCCTACCGAACGCCCCAAGGGAGATAGAGTCAATTGTCCGAAACGAGAAGTGACCAATTTTCTGGAACTACGATTTTCGGACAGCAGTTCCTGTTGCACACTCGAGGCCTGACATTGTTCTCCAAGACTTCGAGAAACGAACTATATTCGTGATCAAATTCTCGGCTCCCATCGTTTGCTGTTCTCCGGGAAGTCAGTCTTTGTATCGACCGGTATCTTCTGGAACAGAGTCTTATGCCGTTTCAATGTACAAAGGATGTCATCATTGAAACCATAGCTGAAGGTGTTTGGCGCAATGTCAAATCACCTTGTGCGAAAAGTGTAAGATCTTATATACAAAAAAAGTTATACAAGTTCAAAGAATAAGGCAATTTTAGTATGAGAATCTAAATAAAAATATGATTTAAACCAAATTCGCCTTTTTTCATTTACTAGATTAAGGGTAGGTAGATGTGTAAGTAAAAATATATATATGTGTGAGAATAATCAACTTTATACAGAAAAAACCTTAAGATTAATACAAAGATGCTTACAAACTAGACTTATCTATCCAGATATTGTGAGAGTCGTCAAAACCTAGTCATTTTACAAACAGCTCATTTCCACATTTTTTCAGTACTTTTTCCACAAGATAAATGTCTGGATGTCTAACTTTGACAAGTTCTTGTTTATAAAAACTACCTGCAATAGCTTTATCTTGATAATCTTTAAGCATATACGTCACTGATTCAGTATTCTTACCATAACTTATGGTAAATATTTCAGTTGTCCAATTCGGTGTGTAGCCTGTCTCAAAAACATACTTAAATTTACTTATACGTACTTTATTTCCAACTTTAAATTTAGTTTTCTTAACTGCTAGATTCACATTGAAATGTTTGTATACATCAAAGAACAATTTTTTTTCATTTTGCTTATGAAAGTCTTTTGTTTTAATTCTAATAGTCTGATGTTTACCTTCCGGGGACAATAAGATGCGCATCATTCAGGGAGGCAGCCCCGCTAGGGAAGCCTCTCAGATGATAGCTCAATCAGCTGGACCCAACCAAGATGTAGAAGGCCGACGAGCCCGATGTGTGGTATTACCGCACTGCTGAGGACGATGCGTACATCTTGGTTGGTATATGGTTAAGGAGAGAAGAAGCAGCCCTTTCGAAAGCAAGAAAAATACACCACATGAAGTAATGCGAAAGCGGTTTCCGGGGGGACTCCTGCCAAGAAGAAAGAGTGGTCGTTTTTAGTGTGTCCCTTGACGGCATTATTATAATGACAAAATTGATTTTGTATAATGTATAATTATACGCAATGTATAACTGAATATTGTATATGTCAGGATCATTGTAGTGATGCGACTAAGACACCCACACTACCGAGAAGTGCGGACCCTTTACGGTGTGTTCCCGAACATTTTCCACCAGCCCTCGTGAAAAAAAGTCTGATGTTTGGTATCGTTATACGACAACATTAAATTTTGCAAAATATCTATCCACTTATAATAATCCTGCAAGCTAAATTGCAACCACATTTTGTTTTTTGAGGTACGATTAAGTCACTCACAAATTGATGCTTTTGAATTACTAAATGTCGAGCACAAATTTATCTTATATTGCTTCATAAGATTTCAAAAATGTGAATTGTAAAATTCTTTACCCCTATCAACATGTAAATTTTTTTGTACACGTCCTTTATCAAGTGCAGATTCCATGGCTGCAGCTACGTCTTCGCCCTTCCTGGATTTAACGGGAACAGCCCAAGCAACTTTTGAAAATATGTCAATTACAGTAAGGATGCACTTGTATCCTTTGTTTACTCTCTCGTATGTCTGCATTTCAACAAGATCAACTTGCCAGATCTCAGCAATGCCACGAATTTCGAAATGTCGACGTTGGTAATTTCTTCTAGCTGGCTTGTTCAGCTCCTTCACCAACTGCTGCTTTTCAACGTCCATTTTTGAGTGCGTTGAGTCTAGTGTCTACTTGACTAATGAGCTCTGAATTTTGATACACCAGTTTTTGAATTGATTCAGCATCAATTTTCACCATCCATGTACTCCGTACTCTTTAAGGACTTCCCAAAGTTTACTTCTATTTACCTTGTCAAATGCTTTTTCTAGGTCTACAAATAAACAGAAAACTTTCTTTCCTACTCTCAAGCTTTTTTCTGTGATCAGTCTTAAGCTAAATATCTGATCTGTGCATGATCTTCCTGGCATAAATCCACTTTGGACTTCCCAGATCTTTTTTTCTGTAATTTTCATTACCCTACGAATAAGTATTTTTAAGTATATTCAACGTGCGGTACTTCGTAGGCTGATACCTCTGTAATTATTGCAGTTGTTTTTATCTCCCTTCCTTCTGTATATTGGTACGATAATCGCTTTTCTCCAATCGTTTGGGGCTTGTCCCGTCTCGATGCATAAATTTATCAATTCGCACACCCTGTGAGGTATGTACTCGCCATCGAATTTAAGCATTTCAGCACTAATACTGTCTACACCAGGAGCCTTACCATTTTTGAAACTCTTAATTGTATCAAGAACCTCAGTGACTCTGTACTTTTAATTTTCTTCATCTCTTTAAATATTGGTTTCACGGTTCCTTGGAAGTCTTTTTTGTAATTTCTTCTCTTTTTCTGTTCTAATTTCATCCTTACTTTCCTTGACTAGTCGTTTAACTTTCTTCTTATTGTGTCTGTAATCATATTCAAGTCAACTTCTCTCCTCATCGCTGAGACCTCTCATGTTCAACGTACTATCGTACGCTTCTTTCTTTTCTTCTCGTGCTGCCTCAATTTCATAATTGCACCATGCATCACCAGATTTTCTTCCTACAACCGCCGTACCACATACTTCAATCGCTGTTTTAACAATGATATCCCGTAACATAGTCCACGCGTCCTCTATATCTTTATTGCTTCCAGTCCCCTCCCAAGCTGCCTCATCTATGCGTGCGTTTATCTTATTCTGAGAATCTATTCGCACTTCCGGTTTCTGTAAATTTTCAATCTTGATTCTCGTTTGTTTAGTTTTTTCTTGTTTTCTTTCTTCTCCATCCCCGCCCTAAGTTTATTTTGGAGACTAAAAGGTAATGATCAGTATTGCCTTGGGAACCCTTCATGACTCTTGTATCTTTAACTAGTTCTCTTAGTCTTTCGTCCGCAATAACGAATTTAATTATACTGCCGTTATTTCATTTACATCAGGTGTACGTGTGGATCCCTTTATGTCGAAACAAAGTATTTGTAATAAATAGCCCTTTTTCTAAGCATAAGATAACTAACTTTTCCCTGTTTTAATTTTAACTTGGATCCCCAAATTTACCTAGAACCCTTTCTGGATCTGTATCTTGACGCTGGACGCCGACCCATCCGTTTATATCTCCTAGCAAAATTATTTTTTCACCTTGATCGCAAGTACTAATTGTATGATTTAAAGTGTTCCAGAAGGCGTCTTAGACTTCCCTCGGGTCACTATCAACTGGGGCATAGCACGGTACGATGAATAATCTTCTGATTCCTACCTTCATTCTAGCCCACAACAATCTGGGAGATACAAAATTATGATCTTTCAGATGCTGTCTTGCTTTTTCATTCATAATCAAACCGATTCCTTGACTACTATGTGATTCGCTACCTACTTCTGATCAGATTTCAAAACCGCCTTTCTATACCTCATTTTCTATGTTTCTACATTCGCGACTTCGTTTTCTTCGTCTCAGGTACACATAAAATATCTAGTTTTTTTACGTGCATAGTTTCTCGTAGTTCTCTTATCTTAAGATCATTCACTCCTCTAGCATTCCATACACCCAGTCTCCATTCATTGCCTGAAACTCGACCTTTACGTTTATCGTGTGTATGCATTTCGTCAATCAAAGTTTCAGTCCATTCCGAGGCTATTTTATTGTTTGTATTTCGACTATTGACTTGAGCTTAGCTTATCACCAGGTTCCTTTAGAGGAAAGTAGTCGAGCGGTAACGGCATTCTCGGTACCAGGGCGCGGCTTGTTTCAATACAAACGTATGCCTTTTGGATTGAGCAAAGCACCTGCCACCTTCCAAAGATTAATTGATAAATTAATCGGCCCAGAAATGCGTCCTCACTGTTTCGCATATGTCGATGATATTATCATCGTGTCAGAAACCTTTGGGAAACATTTAGAGTGGCTAAGGAGTGTGTTGAATAACATCTACGGTACCCGGCTAACCATTAGCCCCGAGAAGAGGGTGTTTTTCCGTGCAGAGGTAAGGTGCCTAGGCTATCGGGTTAATGTACAAGGTTTGCAACCAGACGCGGAACGGGTGTCACCCGTCTTAAATTACCCTGCACAGCGCAATATACGGCAGCTTAGATGATTTTTAGGTATGGCTAGCTAGTATAGGCGCTTTATAAAAGGTTTTGCTTCACTTTCGGAACCCTTTACCCGACTATTGTGGAAAAATAACCGTTGGAATTGGGCGGAGGAACAAGAAATTGCGTTCGAGGCGATTAAATAGGCACTCTCGTCGGCCCCAATTTGATCATGTCCGAATTTTGAACTCCCCTTTGTGTTATAAACTGACGCAAACAGTTTTGGCTTAGGCGCGGTTCTGACACAAGTAATTGAGGTAGAGGGACGAGTGATTGCCTTCGCAAGCCGTACTTTATTGGACACCGAACGTCGGTATTCTACTACAGAGCAAAAACGTTTAGCGGTAATTTGGTCTACCCGTTAATTTCGTCATTTCTTGGAAGATTTTAAATTCACGGTTATCACGGATCATAGCAGGTTACGATGTTTGCATAATTTGCACAACCCGATCGGTCGCTTGATGCGTTGGTCATTAGAACTGTTAGAATACCGGTTCAAAATAGTACATCGCAAAGGTGTTCTACATCATGTGCCCGACACACTCTTACGGATGTATGCGGGCGAAGAGGTGGCCGAAGTCTGTGGTGCGGAAGTGATTGATGATCCATGGTATTGCCGACGTGTCAAGGATGTACAAAATTTTCCTAGAAGGTATCATGGGTAGGTCTTAGAGGGTAAACTATATGCGTTCAGGCCGAATCCTCTGATTGACCCAATCATAGAAGATACCCAAGCATGGAAATTAGTGGTTCCAGTCGATAAGCGACAACAAGTGTTAACCGAAGTACACGATATACCTCAGACAGAACATTTAGGTGTAGAAAAGACATATGCTAGGGCGGTGGTCTCTTACTATTGGCCCAGAATTTTTAGGGACGTAGCTGATTGTGTAGAATGGTGTGATATTTGTCAGCGCACAAAAGTTTCACAACGAACTCACCCTGTGTTATAGGGTAAAAGGGTAGTGGATTAACCATGGGCATTAGTATCTATGGACTGCATGAAGCCTTATACTCGTAGTAAAGCAGGTAATTGTTATGTGATCGTCTTTCACGATTATTTTACTAAGTGAATCGAGTGTAAAGCCCTACATGCAGCCAACCCTAAAAATGTAGGCGCTGCCTTGGAATACCTAGTTATTTCGAGATGGGGTAAGCCCGAAGTGGTTCACACTGATAACGGGACGGAATTCATCAATAAAATTATGACTGAATTAACCAGATTCTATGGTATCCGTCACTCTACCAGTCCAGTGAACCACCCTCAAGCAAACCCGACCGAACGAATGAATCGAGTATTGAAGGCTATGATTCGATCGTTCGTAGATTCGTATCAACAAGAATGGGATGTTCATCTCCATGAATTTAGGTACGCCTACAATACCGCGGTCAATACTACTACTAAAGTAAGTCCGGCCTTTTCAAATTGTGTCAAATGCTTTTTCTAGGTCAACAAATGCACAGAAAACTTTCTTTCCTACTCTTAAGCTTTTTTCTGTGATCTGTTTCAAGCTAAATATCTGATCTGTACATGATCTTCCTGGCATAAATCCACTTTGGACTTCCCATATCTCTTCTGTTATTTTCATTACCCTACAAATAAGTATTTTTGAGTATATTTT
The DNA here is from genome assembly GCA_011634705.1 of Andricus grossulariae. Classification (NCBI taxonomy): domain Eukaryota; kingdom Metazoa; phylum Arthropoda; class Insecta; order Hymenoptera; family Cynipidae; genus Andricus; species Andricus grossulariae. The sequence continues at coordinate 142,472,520 of JAABKJ010075445.1, forward strand.
ACTTACGGTACATAATAAGCTGATACCTGTGTAATTATTGAAGTTGCTTTTATCTCCCTTTCTTTTGTATATTGGTACAATAATCACTTTTCTCCAATCGTCTGGGACTTCTCCCGTCTCGATACAAAAATTTATCGATTCGCACAGCATGTAAGGTGTACTTGCCAACGTATTTAAGCATTTCAGCGCTAATACTGTCTACACCAGTAGCCTTACTGTTTTTTTTTATTCTTCATTATATCTCTAACCTCAGTGACACAGAATTTTTCATTTGGGGTTTCTAATGCATTATGTTCTATGTCGCAGTTCTGTTGTCCCATATCTTCACCTCCTAATAATTTGTTAAAAGAGTATTTCAAAGCGTCTACAATCCCGCCTGTATCATATATCATTTCACCTTTACTATTTCTCATGCTGACAAACTCTGTACTTTTAACTTAATTTTGTTTATTCAATAATTTGTAATAATTAAATGAGATTTGTTGATTTGGTAGGGCACATGTGAGCATATGTCACGCCGGACTGTTTTATCATTTTTGTCCCCATTCCTCATCCTTGGATATTCATAAAAATATTTTTTCAGAATTTTCAACATTGCAATTTGTACATTTATGCATAAAACACATGTCTTAGCATTTATTTATTTCCATTTTCTTAAGAAAAAGCATGTGACGTCACATCTAGGTCGGGGCATGGCGCGACAGAAATACAAGTTTGACAAGGGTGTAAATTTTTCTTTTTCAAACAATAATTTGAAGAAGAAAAACTTTTTTCATTTATACTCGTGTTATTAGTGATTTGAGAGTGAATAGTTTCATATTCAAAAATACAAAAGTTCAGTGGATGACCCTATTATTGCAGAAACCTCGTAGAACTAGAAAAAATAGTTAAAATTACCACCGACGGCAGTAGATGTGCGATGATTCGTGACCACTTGAGTCCCGGACGTTAAGCACGGACGGCGCGGTTAGCGCTCGGATGGATGACTTCGTGATTCTCGCTTAGTCGTGTTTTCACTGCGTTTAACTGATGATGGGTTTGTTGTGCGTGGGCACTCGATGCTATCGAACGTATACATCCAAACTCGTCTGTCGGTAACCGACTGCGCTCGGCAGTTTTGGTTTTCTGCAGTTTTCTTCTCCCTTAGCCAAAAGTTCAAGCTAATTCGATTGCTTCTAATAAAAATCCGGCTGCAGAAGGAATGGGACTTTGGGACACCACTGAATTCAATACATCAGGCATTACCTGTAAGCTTATTGAATGTGTGGTATTACAGGTAATTGGCGTAATGGAAATTTGAGTAATAAGGTTAATTTATATCAATCCCCTGTGGAAGGGAGGGATTTCGATAATCTAAAATCCCAAATAGGTATAAATGATTAGAAAAAAAATAAAAAAATAGTTAAAACTAACATTTTACTCTAGTTACTATTTTCTAGCTATTTTAACTTTAAAGTAACACTAGTTCACATAATTAAGAAACTGTTTGAAATCACCAATCTCTCAGTTGAAATAACTAGAAAAATGGTAACTATAGCAAAATGGTAATTGTAACTATTTTTCCTATTTCCCTGAGGCTTCCGCAACACTTCACCGCACAGTAAAAAAATTGTTCGAAATGATACCGAAATCAACATCATTTTGATATGCAACAAAAATGATACCGAAATTAAGAGCATGTAGAGTGAATGAAGCCTGAAACAAAGACCTTGGATACTAATGGGCCTAAGTGAAGAGCCACACATAACAATTTTGTAAGACTCTCCACGTTGGGTGATCGCTAGAGAGATTGATCAGCAGTCTGGGTCGGAGCAGTGTTGCGGAATAAACGTGTTATTCAAATAAGTGACACGAGAATTCTAGATCAATCTGAAATATCTATATCTTAAACCTATATACCTATCTACCCCATACCTATATACCCATCTACACATCACTACTTTCCAACCGAGCAATTCACGCCTACCCCGAAAGGGAAACGGCGCAATGATATAATAATAATATTACTCTGATAATTTTCTTTTTCTCGAAAAAGGTTATTATGATAATATGTTCAGATTTTCGATTACTACGAATTGCCGTATGTAGAATTTCGAAATTTGAAAAAAAATTGGTTTTAAATATTTTGAAAATTCTCTAACTTTTTGAATTTTTATCAAAAATAGCTGGCTAACAAACTTGTCCTTTTCTTTTAAGGCTTAAAAAAATGTGCCAAAGCATAATCCAATCTGATCATTTTTTCGAAAGTGCCGCATCTAGGCCTATAATATCTTTGACCAATCCCGTTTCGACGCGACGCATGCACAGTGTGAAAAGATACCAAAATTGGGGGCACTGGACGTGAGGCAGTTGTCCTGTTAGACCGTTAGGGCACAGCTCTTTATCGCGTCAATTCTCGGAAAACACAAATCCAGTTTACTAAAATCCGGGCCCAGTGTACTTCACTTCTGTGAAAAAAAATATTTAAAGTAAGTAAATTGAGGAGCGGATTCCTGTACAGAAACATGTATGGGGTCCTTTGCAGAGAGCCGCCGCGAAAACTTATTACGCTTATAGCTGGAAAGTTGCTTTCCTTTTATTCCCTTGAAGATCGAACTTACTATCGAGAGAGCCAAGCCACTAGCGAAACCCCCTGGATTAGTTCCTATGCAGATTCGCGTATAGGATCCTGAACAAGTTCCTGTACATGAACCCGCGTCGCCAATCACTCTGTAAAGGAACCTGTACAGGATCACTTGAAGGTTAGCTTGCATGCAGGTTCTTTTGCAGGATCATGCAGTTTCCTTCGCCAAATTCCTGTATAGGAACCGTCAAGATTACCTGTAAAGGTTCGTGTGCAGATTCGTGTCCAGGAACATGTCCAGGATCCTCTGAGGTTCCTGCACAGGAATTTTCAGCTGGGATGGTATGCAGTGGCTCCATTGACTAACTTAATAGCCAGCTGACAGCTAAATAAAAAATTTGTAATCGTCCAGATGTCGACTTTTGGCATATTCGCACTGGCACACTTTACAAATCCCGGTTTTAGTGAAATTCTAAATATTTTGAGCACCTTTTTTGGCACTTCTTTATACATTTTTAACACGTTTTAAATAATAAACGTAAAAATATATTGTTTATATGTTTAGTGTCTACTCCAGTCACTAGCGCTCGTAATATTTCCCCTATCAACTGCGCTAATCACACCGATGTTTACTTCTGACGCTGGCCCAATCAGAATGCATCATCTGTACGCAAAAAATGTAAAAAGTACTCTTTTTAAACAATACAAAAAAATTCAAACTTATGTTTAAAAACTTTCCTCAAGTAATTATATTCAATTTTTAGTGCTCTTTTAATTTCACCAGGAAAAAAAAATATTTGAAAATATGCAACAGCCCAGTATAGTTCCAAGAACCGATAATTCCACTTACTTTTTTAGTAAATTCAATTACTTCCTCTAGTTTCAGGAAGCTCCCATATACTCACTATAGGTCATAAGGACAACCGCAGGATTTCGCCGGGAGCAGGTGCTAATCTTAAAAATTGCACTTGCTCCCAGCGAAATCGACACCTGTCAATTAGCAGGTTCTCTCGACAGCCTGCTACACCTTTTTTCGAGCCACGTTGTTCGTACATCTCACGCCTTACAGGCTCAATTCGCTACTGTAATACTTCCTTTATCTGCTTTTGTGATAATTAATTCCGAATGATTTTTTAAGAAAATTTCTGTTTCAATTAAGCCCTCATTTAATTTCTTTTCTATCAAAGTTTTTGGATTATCATTATTTAAAAAATCATTAAATGAACCCACAAAATGTGATCTGAATTCATCAATTTTATTCTCAGGTATTTTTTTAATATTGAATTCAATGTCTTTGATGATTTCAAGTAATTGGATACAGTTTTTTCTCCAAATTTGTTGCTGAAATCGTCACCTAATCTCAAAATGTCAATAAATCTGTGTGTAGTAATTACATTAGAAATATTCAAAAATCAAGGGTCCGGTTGATCTTGAAAAAGAACTGAGTGAATGTTTGAATACAAGAACAGGGCGAACGCTCGAAAACGTGAAAAATTATTGTCCAATCGTCTTGTAATATCCTAATTTTAAAGTTCAAAAGGTTGAATTAAAAAAAATATGGACTTGTAGAGAATATTGAAATAGATCTTTTTTCTATTTAAAGTTTTCCTGCCTGATGTATATTTTTAATAATAAAATTGAAAAAGAGGAAGAATTTTTTTCGCAAATTCAATGATTTTTTAAAACATTAATCGTCATTACTCAGACAAATATGATTGGAACTGTTTGAAATTTAGTATACACATGTATTATACCCTAGCGATGCCTACAAGATGAAGAAAAAAGTATCAACTGCCAATTGTTTAGTAATAATTAATTGGAAATTGAGACCTGACGGTAAGCACGTTCTTTTAGGTTCGGCACAGAAAAGTATCGAGTGAACTTTGAAATTGGAACAACTTTCAGTAAGACATTTGTTTCTCACTATTGAAGGAAGATTTCTGGAAATTTTTAGATCAATTCTTTAAAAATTGGCGGAAATATCCACTTTGTAAGAAAGTACGCGACGCCGCGATGTCTACGACTCTCGTTAGCAGATTAAAATGCTTCTCAACGTTAGTAGTCCTATAAACATAAAGATCTCGTCTTTTCGGTAATAAAACATTAAAAAACCTGTGCCTCCACCAATTAATAGAAAACCGATTGCTTTATATTTTTTGACATTTCGTTGATTTCAATGAATTAGCAAATAACTAAAAATATAAAAATTTGTGATTCGCAAGTTGTTCCCCCCCTTACTTTGTTTTCTTCTTTTTAGTAATAAGTAATGTAAGCAAACTGTCTGGTGTCTTGGTTTCGAAATGTTAACTATGAAAAGGACTCAGTGTCTCAAACTGTTTAGGAAAGTGTCGATCGCTCTCTGATTTATTACATAAAATTAAGTGTATATTTTTGGTTCTCTTACTGTAAAACAATATAGTTAGAAATTTCTAGTTATTTTTTAGTCTGTGTATTTCTAATACATAAAATAATAATTTACACTCATAATTAGATATTTTAATAAACTGTTTCAGAATGTATTATTGTTTATAGCCATTTTTTCTTAAAATAGATTAAGAAAGTCGCGGTTTTTTCTCAATTTTTCCGCTTTAGTTCTACTTTTAAAATATACTGAGGCAATAATTAATTTACGTCAACGAGCATAATTTTCTAAACAACTTATTATTTTTATTAATATTCTCGTTGAATAATGTTTATGAAGTTGCGGATTTTTGCTGAAATATTCAACTCTTTGTCTACTTTTTATTTAAAGCGTGTTAATAATTAAATTCATGGTGGGGAATTATATTGACCCTCTGGTATTAAATGAGTTGGTGTTTCTTTGTATGGGCTTTAGGGTCCAGTAATAAAAAAACTTTAAAGCTTATCAAAATATTAAGTTCTTTTTTGGTTAGGACGATTGACTCGTCAGCATATAAAATTCTTTTTATGTTAGAACCATCGAATTCAAGCGGGTTAGAGCCCGCATTAAGAACAAAGTCTTAAAAGACGTATTTTTGATTAGCCCAAATATTTTTACTAGGTTAGAGCCCGCATTAAGAACAAGGTTTTAAAAGAAGTATTTTTGGTTAGACCAAATATTTTTACTGGGTTAGAGCCCGCATTAAGAACAACGTCTTAAAAGAAGTATTTTTGGTTGGACCAAATATTTTTATTGGGTTAGAGCCCGCATCAAGAAAAATATCTTGAAAGAAATATTTTTGGTTAGACCAAATATTTTTAATGGGTTAGAGCCCAATTTCAAGCTTATCAGCATATGCACAATTGTGTTTAGGTTAGGACCATTGCATTCAGACAGGTTAGATCTCGCATTGAAAGCAAAGTCTTAGAAGAAAACATTTTTGGGTTAGACCAATGATTTCTATCGGGTTAGAGCCCGTGATTAAGAACAATATATTAAAAAACAGGATAGATCCTGCCAAGCAATTGGCATGTATCTAATAGTAACATAGGATGCCATCTCAGTCGAATCGAAATGCTTATTGACAACATTCAGGTTAGAGCCCGAAAAATTGACTCAAGCAAACATATTACAGGTTAGAGCTCGATAAATGTTACCAGCCAGGAACTTATTTACAACTAAAAGGGAAAACAAGCTTACCTGGATTGAATGATTCTCACATAGACGAATCAGAACCAGACACTCTGTGACGCCTTGCGTTTACTTTCCTTGCCTTCTTTGAATCTTTCTCCAGTTTTTTTATTCTAAGGAGAAGCTTTTTGGCCTTTTTTGATGTATAGATTTCATCTTCTGATGAACTGGAAGATGTGAAGGACGACGACAAGCTGCTGCGTCTCCTCTTTTTCCTGTTCCCATTGTAATAATTATTAAATTAAAATATTTTAAAAAACACGACTAGTGTGACTGACACGAAAGAAAAGAATGACAAGGCTCGCGTATCGCAGAACAGAAGAGGAACGCGCGCCACATTTTCTTTATTTAACTTTCAAAATCGTGGATGGACTGACCGGAAGTAGGGGGACTACCATTTGATCATGAGGAGGAGACGCGAAATACAATTATTTATCATATTCGGAAATACTTTGAAATTACGTTAAATCTTTTTAAATCCTTTAAAATCCCATGAAATCATCGAAACTCCTTTACATCTCATACAATCCGCCAAAATCCTTTGAAATATTTGCAAATCTTTTGAAATCCCTTCAAAACTTCGAAATCTGATCAAAATACTCTGATATCCTTCAAAATTCGTAAAAATATTTCGGTATCACAAAAAACGTTTAAAATCCTTTGAAATGTCGCGACTTATTTCGTGAAGTATTTCAAAATATTACGAAGTCCCTTTAAAATTAATTGAAGTCTTCAAAATCCGTGGGAATCTTTCCGAATCTTTTCAAATCCCTTACAATATATTAAAATTCATTAAAATCTGTTAAGAGTCCTTAAAATTTCTCGAAATCTCTCAAAATCCTCTTTCATTTTCGAAAAACCTTTGAAATGTCGTTAGGTCTTTTAAAATCTTTTAAAATTCTTTGAAATCCCGTGAAATCATCGAGACTCCTTTATATCTCTTAAAATTCGTTAAAATCCGTTTGAATCTATTGAAATCTTTTGAAATCCACTGAAATCCTCAAAAATTCATGATCATAATTCTGTACCACCTAAAATCCTTTAAAATTCCCTGAATTTTTTTAAATACAGTCGAACTCGGATTCAACGTTCCCGAATTTACGGATTCCGAGAATTGACGCCGCGCCGCGGGTAAATGGAAAAAATTTTCAAATAATCATATCTCGAAAACCTATCCATAAAAAAAATTTTAATGTGATTTTCGAGTTTAGCGAGCCAAAATACATAGGAAAAAAATAGTGGCATTAAATGTACAGAATTTTTTTTAATTTTAAAACTAGTGTTACAATAGTTATTATTTTTACAATACGTAAGAATTTATTGAATATTATTTGATTTCAAATTTTAACAATAACAAACTCGTAAACTTATTAATAAATACACAAATAAAAATGTACAAATCGTGTCCTTCGCATACAATCTTCCTGGAATTCTCACTTTGATTAATAGTTATTTTCTTAGAATTGTAATAAAATATATGGACATTTTTTACATTATTTCCTTTTATACTTATACATTTTCTACTCTCATACTTCAATTTCTGCACTCGTGATAAGAATCTAATTAATATAGGTACAACTTCCACAAAAAATTATAAATAAAAAATATTTTATCATTATAGCAGATACCGTTGAGCACTCGGATTCAATAACTTGCCTGACTCGCGCACTATTTTACAAAGTACATATTTCAGTGCATTTTTAATGAATCTATCTGAAATATCCCAGAAGTTTTCTTTGAACTATATAGAACAACTTTCTCGCTGGAAGTTGTTTCAAATCTGAAGTTGCATCGATACTTTTTGTCGTCGAAATTAGAAAAATGTGGTTACCGGTAGGCCTTAATTTTCAATTGAATATTATATTTAACAAGAGTTAATTTTCAACTTTTTATTATTTTGCAGGCATTCGCCGAATATACTTTGTATGTGTACCCAATTTCAAATAGCTTCAATATTATTTGTACGAGTTATGATGATTTATGTTTCAATTTTCAATATCGGGAAAAATATTTTTTCGGTTTTTAATTTTCATTCTTAGAACTAATTTTATGACATAAGAGATGTAAATAGAATTTGCCTTGTTATTATACAGAAGCCTATATTTAAAAAATTCATTTTGTGAATTTGAACATTCCCATTTCGTGAGACTCGGGGACCAACACTTTTAGCGTTTTCGAGCGTCGGACGAGTTATTGAATTCGAGAGCTCAAGTACAGAATTTTTTTCATTGAAACATTTTGAAATAAAATTACACACCTTAGATTTCCATACCTGTAAAGTTCTAAAATTTGTTACAGAGAGTTATGTGAAAGGAAAATTCATTGACAACCCTTCGTTTATTTTATAATCCAAAATTTATTATTAAAAAGTGGCAAGGAATTTTTGAAACACACTGAAAATAGAGAGGGCAGTGTATCAACATTATCACTGAAAACAATAACTTTCAATTCAAAAATCTTTCGTCATATTAATCCAGGCTGGTAATTATTTACCGTATTAGGTATGTTAAGCCCGTTTTTTTGCTGAAACGTTTTATTGAGGGGTCCTGATGAAAATTTCATATTTTCTAGAAATGACTACGACGCGTCCCGAAAATATTTTTGAAAAATTTGCCAAAATCGTGTTTTCGCAAACTGACCCGCTCCATTGCATTCTAGAGCCAAATTTTCAAAAGCAAAATTAAACTGGAGAAAATTCTGTACAAGTTTAAAAAAGAATAACCATGTTTCAGTAATAGGCGCCGAATTATAACTCTCCAAAGAACCCCGATTTTTTTCAAAGAAGAGGGTTCAAAACCGAATTCTGAAGTTAATATCTGTACTTTGGAACCTGTCAATCTTACGAAAAAATATTCTAGATTTCAATTAAAGTAGACGCACTTTCGAGTAATCCTAAGAAAACAATGGCCTGACCCCAATAGGTCATACGTTCAGATTTTCCGAGTGTTACGAACTAAGAGGTCCGTTTGCGCTACCCGAGGTAGGAAGAGTCGTGTCATGAACGAAAATCAGAGGATAGGCGATCGCGAAATGGCGCCAGGTGAAATGCATGGCGTGCGGTCTCCTTGTAGTACTTCGTGCTTGTATCTTTTTCCAGAAATTTAATTTGTTTATTTGTAATGTCATCTTTCACGAATAAAACAAAAACTACGCGTCAAATAAAAAAGTGATTTTCGTTTGTTTTTTCGAATTTCGAAAATGCTACGTGGAATTTATTATGATTTATTTGCGAGTGTTTAAATACAAATTGTCTATAAACTCAAAATACTACTTTTTACTAATGATAAGATGTTTATCTTAATTGATTAAGCAATTTATCTTTGTTTTTAGCAATTTTCTCTTAGAATAGTGTTAGAAATCGCAGTTTTTCCGATTTTTTCAACTTATTTTCAACTTTTTAATCAGAGTAAGGTAATTATTAATTCAAGTTAACAAAGATAACTGTTTAAACAGTGTAGTATTACTTTGAATTATATTTTATTTGAATAATGCTAGAAAGTTGCAGTTTTTTCAGAAATAATTAAAATGTTGTCGACTTTGCACTTAGAGTGAGGTAATGATTAATGCAATTTAGCAAAAATAATTGTTCAAGCAAATTATTATTGTTTATAACTATCTTCTGCTATATTAATGTTAGATAGTTGCGGTTTTTTCTGAAATTTTTAACTTTTTGTCCACTTTTCATTTAGTGAGGTAATAATTAACGCGAGTTAACAAAAATTATTGCTTGAACAATTTATTTTTGTTTATAATTATCTTTTCTCAGATAATTGCTAGAAAGATGCGTTTTTTAAAGAAATTTTTAACTATGCTTTGGCTTTTTAGTTTCAAATAAATAATAAATAAATATTAGTAAGAGCCATTTTTTAAACGATCTCTTTGCTTTTTATGAATATATTTTTCTCATATAAAACAGATATTTGTATGATTGATATCTGATTTTAATTCCATTCTTACTAGAGACGAAAGTTAGAAACAATATTTACTAAAAGTGGCAACAGCAAACCGATGTATCGATGCATATGTGTGTATCGATGAGAACACAGAACAAACAAAATGTAACCTTTACAGCGATTTCAGAGTAATCTTTATCTGCAACACAAATTCACTTCTGTTTTTTCTGTGGACGTATTTCTAACGATGGTAGAATATGTGCAATTCCAATTTTTTTTTTCGCTTTGCAATAAACTTCGTGTTGTAATTCAAAACGAAATTTTTACAAGTGATTTACCGACCTACTTCTTCCACCTACTCCTAAATATTCCATTATTTATTTTTATCTCTACTGTAAGATAAACTTTTTGTTTAAATGAATACTTTTAAAATATTAGCAAAAGAGTAAAAACAATTCACTTTCAAAAAATACAATATTATTTAAAAAATGATTCTTTATTTATTATTTTTTTCTAACATAATAATTATGTTTGTTAGCTTGCATTAATTGTTACCTTACTAAATTAAAAATGGAAAAAAGTTAAAAGTTTCGGAAAAACCCGAAACTTTCTAGCATTACTATAGGAGAAAATAGTTATAAACAATGATAATTTATTTAAACAATTATGTGGAGAATGATAGAAAGAACTTTAACTTTCTAGTATTATTCTGAGTGAATATTGCGATAAATAATAATAAATAGTTTAAACAATTTTTCATGTTGAATTTAGCTTAAAGTGGAAAATAAGTAAGTATAAAGTATAACTAACTCTATTCCAAGAGAAAATTGCAACAAACAATGACAAATTGTTAAATATATATATATAAAGTTTGTCATGAGGACAACCGCAGGATTTCGCCGGTAGCAGGTGCTAATCTTAAAAATTGCACTCGCTCCCAGCGAAATCGCGGTAAAATTTCAGCTGTAACCACGTCTCACAGGAGCAATTTTGAGCTCGGATTCGGATTCAGCGCATCAATATCCTTCGGAAATGTTAGGTCTGGTCTCTGGCTTTAATTTTTGTCGGTCTGTGTTATCGAAAAAGAATTCACGTGGCGACAGACATAATTTGGCTAGCATGAAATTTACAGACTTTCGAGACTGAACTGCTAAAAACCGGATTTCTCTATCGCACGAAAGATAATATAAATTTTTACGTTAGTTCAAACAAATTTGATAACTGAATCTTATCTATAACTGTTAATGGAATTTAAATCTTTTAGATAAAAAATTTTGCTTATTCGCCAGATGTATTAATTTAATAATCAGTTTCTCCTCTACTTGGAAAGAATGAGCATCTTTTACACTCTTGTCATCACGATGACGGTTGTCTTCAATTGGATAGGTAAATAAAATAACATAATTTATCTCTAATTTTAGGTTGTTGAGTCAGTGTAAAAAAATTGGACTCATGACTTACGTCCAGATGTCGCTCATAAGTCAAGTCTAATCGTTTTGAACATCACTAATTAAAACATATTTTAAGTATTAAAAGTCATCCATCTCTATTTCCTCTTACAGAATTAAGTTCACAGACCGGCAAAAATCTACCTGATGGCACAAATATTCCTGGCGAATTACCGCCTAGTGTGAAGGAGCCATTTAAATTGAAAAAATACTTTTTTCCTGCCGATCGTTTTCTTCTAACGGAAACAAGAACACCAGAATTCCGTCGAAGCCTTGTCCGAATATCACCAGACGTCGAATTTTTTACACTAGAAAATCCGTATGGTGACGTTTTCGGAATTTTTGACAGTCGTAGTAATTTTCATGAATTATATGATGTAAATAAGCAACATGCGACAATAAACAGAAAATCCAAGGAGATTAGACCACTTACCGAAGAAGAAATCCGGGTTCTTAAAATTGGTCGAAATAGTGGTTAATAACAGTTTTGTGTAATTTTGTTATACATTATTCCGTGTAATGTATGGAATGAAGAAACACTAATTAATAAAAACTGTTCGAATCTATAAATGGGAGTACTTTAAATGAAATTTCCTCATTTTTAAGCAAAGCACTTTTTAATTCTCTGATGTAATTTCAATAGCAGCGCATTCAAATTTATAAAGTAGGTATTTAAGGTAACGGCAGTGGTCGAGATTTAATTTGAAGCGCACATTCAGGTTTATATTATTTAAAATTATATTGACATTAGTTTATAAAAAGTTACGCGTGTTTAAAAATATTTATACCCCTCGCCCCTGACTATCGTTTCGGTAGAATGTTGAGCGATATGAATAATTTTTAATCTAGATCTGTTTTCATTTTATGTAAATATTATTAGTTTTTCCTAAAAGCACTTTGCCTATTTCTTTCTACACTCTGACAGTACTTTGGCATTATGGTGGGTCGAAAAAACAAAATTTAGATTTTATCAATTATCGCTTTGGGTTTGCGCATTAACAAAATATGTTTGAAAAATTCTGATTTTCGTAATTATAATATTTTTGTGGATGGCATTTGTTTAACATTTCTGGAGGCCTTAAGTGTGTCCAAAAATTTGTACAGATTTTTATTTGCAGCCAGTTAGATATTATTAATGTTTAGTTGACCCGTGCTTTCAAAAAATAAGTTTAAAACCTACAGAAATGTAGAAATAATTTTTTCAAGTATCTAGAACGTTTCTATTGGTGAAAATACGCTAAAGAATTTGATTAGTGTGGGAAGTCGTAAGTCCAAATATGTCTGAATATGTAGGCCTTATATCGACGCCTCCATTCAATATGAGTGTATGTGCTGACAGCGCCCTGTATGAGACTATTCCCTATGCTTATACACAGCGCATAGTCTCATACACGGCGCTGTCATGCGGTGGTTGTTAACCTTTAGTTTTTTATATATATATATATATATATATATATAAATCGCACGCATTACGCTAAGACTTATGATTCTTTCTGTCCTTATATACTAACAAGTGAAACGTATCATTAGTTGTGAAAAACTAATAGTGCTGGGTCAAGAATTTTAGGTGCCCCGGACTTTATTGAATATTTACATTTATATATATATATATATATACATACATATAGTAAATAATTCAATAGGAAGGATCATCATCAAACGGAAAACAAACTATAAATGCAACGAACATTTGCATGCAAAATTTGGTTTCAGAAACTTAAGAACTGAATTGAAAGATTGCTTCTGAATTATTTCAAGATTTGAAACACAAAATTAAAAGTAGAGTAATGTGGAAGTGAGTTTATGCAGCAACTTATTAATTTCGCATACTTATAATTACAGAAAGCGACAGAGTCAAGAACCCATTTTTTTTTAATTAAGCGACAGTTTTGGAGTTCTAGTTGTTTTATTTTAGAAAATGTAAAAGTAATTATCAGCTCATTTGAGAAACTAGCTGGAGAATTTTCCGCGTCTAGAGAAACCCCCGGTGTGATGACAGGAAACTCGTCTCACATTCGTATTCTGCGCACCAAAATACATAAAATATCATGCCTGATCTTTTTCCCGACGATTACCATAACAAGGGTTATTTCATGCCCGAGAAAGCTGATTTCGTAGGGAATTTTCCCCGTCGAGGGGAAAATCCTGACGCGTTCGGAGAAAACTGATGTCAGATTCGCGTTCAGCGCCCCAAAATACGTGAAAATATCATACCTGATCTGTATCCAGATTATTTCAATACCAAAGGTAATTTATACCCAGAAAAGTTGATTTACTAGGGAATTTTCCGCATCTAGGGGAAAATTCTTACGTGCTGGGGAAAAACTGATGCTACGTTCGTGTTCAACGCCCCGAAATACGTATAGATACCATACTCTGATCTCTCGCACAACCCACTTTTTTGTGGGCCTGTGTCACGCAAGAGCAACCTTTTTGGTTCAAAATTTTTATTGAGTGGAAGAATGGGAAGTATTGTATTTTTAACATTTTTATGAAGCTTGAAATGAGGAAATTTTATTTTTTTATTTTTGTTAAATTAGCAGACAATTTTATATTTTTAAGGTGTTTATTGATTTGGAAGGGATACAATTTTTTTTTTAATTAGAAGAGGCTATTTTTTGTTTTCAAGATTTTCATTGTGTTTAAGGAAAGGGAGGATTTAATCTAGAGAATTTAAAACGATAGCGCGGATTTATATTTTTTAACCAAAAATCTTTGAACTGTTCAATTTATAAAAGTGTAAAAGTTTAAGTTTTGCAGTTTAATTGCACTTAATTTAAAAGTGTTGAAAAATTCTATTTTATATGTATAAATCATTGAGAGTTTAAATTAATAATTTCCGAATTAAAATTCATATAAGCTTCAATTCACACTGCACTGTTTACAAAATTTTTTGTACTACAAACACGTCTGATTGAAACTTTTGGCGGAAAATCGCAAGTCACGAGACGGGTGCAGTCGATCTGTTGGTTTGATTGTCGCGTACTCGGCTATAGACGGGACAGCTCGGAAACCTTCGGGCGTTTTTAGTATAGTCTCTTAGAATTCTCGCAAATCCCGGTTGCAGATATTACTAGCGGCTCTCATTTCAATACGCACTCTTATTTAACAATACTATAATTTCGTACATTTCTTATAACTTATGTTACTTAAAATATTTACTATTGACGATATCTTTTACAAAACTTGTTATTGGCCATTATCACTTTTTCACACTCACAATTTTCAAACAGTAAATAAGACTTTTTCTAAACGTGAATACTAATTTTTGCTCCATCATTCATGATCCATACTCCATGATCCACAATCTATAATACATAATCCACAATCCATAATCCATCATCTATAATACATCATCCATAATCCTTAATCCATAATCCATAATCCATTATCAATATTCCATAATTCATGATCCATACTACATCATCCATACACCATGATTCACAATCTACAATGCATAATCCACAATCGATAATATATCATCCGTAATCCATACTCCATCATCAATATTCCATTATTCATGATTTATACTCCATTATTCACAATCTATAATCCATAATCCACAATCCATGATCCATCATCTATAATCCATAATCCATCATCCATCATACATAATCCATAATCCGTGATCCATAATTCATAATCTATCATTCATAAACCATAATCCATAATCCCTAATACATAATCCATTATTAATATTCCATCATTCATGATCCATACTCCATGATCCACAATCTATAATACATAATCCACAATCCATAATCCATCATCTATAATCCATCATCCATAATTCCCAATCCATAATCCATTATCAATATTCCATAATTCATGATCCATCCTCCATGTTCCATACTCCATGATCCACAATCTATAATACGTAATCCACAATCGATAATCTATCATCTATAATCCATCGTCCATAATCCATCATCCATAATCCACTATCAATATTCTATAATTCATGATCCATACTCCATAATCCACAATCTATAATCCATAATCCACAATCCATGATCAATCAACTATAATCCATAATCCATAATCCATTATCAATATTCCATGATCCATTATCAATATTCCATAATCCATAATCTATAATTCATGAATCATAATCCCTAATTCATAATCCATTATCAATATTCCATCGTTCATGATCCATAATCCATAATCCACAATCTATAATCCATAATCCACAATCTATAATCCATAATCCATCATCCATAATCCATAATATAGAATTCATAAACCATAATCCATAATCCATTATCAATATTCCATAATTCATGATCCATAATCCATGATCTATAATCCATAATCCACTATCTATAATCCATAATCTATAATACATGATCCATAATCCATGATCCATGATCAATATTCCATAATTCATGATCCATACTCCATAATCCACAATATGTAATCCATAATCCACCATCTATGATTCATCATCCATAATCCATAATTCACAATCCATAATCTATAATCCATAATCCATGATCCATAATCTATAATCCATCATCTATAATCCATCATCCATAATCCCCAATCCAAAATCCATTATCAATATTCCATCATTCATGATCCATACTCCATGATCCACAATCTATAATACATAATCCACAATCCATAATTGATGATCTATCATCTATAATCCATAATCCAAAATCCATAATCCATTATCAATATTCCATAATTCATGATCCATACTCCATAATCCACAATCTATAATCCATAATCCACAATCCATGATCCATCATCTATGATCCATAATCCATCATCCATCATACCTAATCCATAATCCATAATTCATAATCTATCATTCATAAACCATAATCCATAATCCCTCAACCATAATCCATTATTAATATTCCATCATTCATGATCCATACTGCATGATCCACAATATATAATACATTATCCATAATCCATTATCCATCATCTATAATCCATCATCCATGTTCCCTAATCCATTTCCATTCTCAATATTCCATAATTCATTATCCATACTCCATCATCCGTGCTCCATGATCCACAATCTATAATGCATAATCCACAATCGATAATATATCATCCATAATCCATACTCCATCATCAATATTCCATTATTCATGATTTATACTCCATAATCCACAATCTATAATCCTTACTTTAAAAACAACAGTTATTTTATTTAAATGCGAAGAGTAATTTAAATCTTTCAGTCTATTGTGAAAGAAACTGGAAAGTAACTGTCAACAATAATCAGGGCTACCAAACAGTCACTTTTCTTGTCAAGTAACTTTGTAGTTATTTTCTTAAATGAAAACATCACTTTACAGGGAGTCCAGTGACCTCGAAAACATGGAATTCTCCTTGAATTTTCCACGACAACCTTGAATTAAACTTTTTTGTTCTTTTAAAACAGTTATTCTATTAAAATTCGAAAATTATTTCAATCCTTTAGTCTATTATGAAAGAAACTGAAAAGTAACTCTCAACAATAATCAGGGCACCCAAACAGTCACTTTTACTCACTTTTCTTGTCAAATCACTTCTTATTTATTTTTAAAAATGAAAGAATCACCTTACAGGGTGTCCAGCAACCTTGAAAACATGGAATTCTCCTGGAATTTCCCACGAAAACCTTGAATTAAATTTTTTTGTTCTTTTAAAACAGGTATTTTATTTAAATTGGAAAATTAATTTAATCCTTTATTCTATCATGAAAGAAACTGAAAAGTAACTGTCAACAATAGTAAGGGCACCCAAACAGTCACTTTCAATCAATTTTCTTGTCAAATCACTTTTTAGTTATTTTTTGAAATGAAAAAAATCACTTTACAGGGTATCCAGCGACCTTGAAAATTTGGAAATCTCCTTGAATTTTTCACGAGAAGCCTTAATTTGAATTATTATTTTTTTTTTACTTTAAAAACAACAGTTATTTTATTTAAATGCGAAGAGTAATTTAAACCTTTTAGTCTATTGTGAAAGAAACTGAAAAGTGGCTGTCAATAATAATCAAGGCACCCAGTCACTTTTACTCACTTTTCTTGTCAAATCATTTCTTATTTATTTCTTAAAATGATAAAAATCACTTAACAGGGTATTCAACGAACTTGAATACCTTGAAAACCAGGAAATCTCGAATTTTTCACGAGAAGCTTTAATTTAAATTATTAAATTTTTTTACTTGAAAAACAACAGTTATTTTATTGAAATGCGCAGAGTAATTTAAATCTTTTAATCTATTATGAAAGAAACTGAAAAGTAACTGTCAACAATAATCAGGGCACCCTAACAGTCATTTTCAGTCACTTTTCTTGTCAAATCACTTTTCAGTTACTTTTTGAAAAGAAAGATCACTTTACAGGGTGCCCAGCGACCTTGAAAACCTGGAGTTCTCCTTGAATTTTTCACGAGAAGCTTTAATTTTAATTATTTTTTTTTAACGTTTAAAACAACAGTTATTTTATTGAAATTCGAAAATTAATTAAATCTTTTATTCTATTATGAAAGAAACTGAAAAGTAACTGTCAACAATAATCGGGGTACCCAAACAGTCACTTTCACTCACTTTTATTGTCAAACCATTTCTCATTTATTTCTTAAAATGCTAAAAATCACAGGTTGTCCAGAGACCATGAAAATCTGGAATTCTTGAATTTTTCACGAGAAGCTTTAATTTGATTTTTTTTTCTTCAAGAACAACAGTTATTTTATTGAAATGCGGAGAGTAATTTCAATCTTTTAGTCTATTATGAAAGAAACTGAAAAGTAACTGTAAACAATAATCAGGGTTCCCAAACAGTCACTTTCACTCACTTTTCGTGTCAAATCACTTTTTGGTTATTTTTTTGAATAAAAAAATCCCATTACATGGCGTCCAGCGACCTTGAAAATCAGGAATTCTCCTTGAATTTTTCACGAGAATCTTTAATTTGAATTATTTTTTTTTTACTTTAAAAACAACAGTTATTTTATTTAAATGCGAAGAGTAATTTAAATCTTTCAGTCTATTGTGAAAGAAACTGCGATCGGCAATTGTCGGGTGGAGGCCGAGTCAAAGCCAAAATGAGATTGTGTGCGTGCACCATACCTGCTTATGCGCGTGCGACACACACTTGTTTACACTTGAGAGCCCATTCTCATTTATCGAGCTGGTTTTATAAGTCGCAGTGTTCTATACCACCGACCGAGTTGTGGACCTCTCGCCACTTTATAACTGACATTTCTCAATTGTTTATACTAAACTGTGACCGATTTTATATAAGTTTCAATGTAAAAAGTGGATGTTAATTATTTGGAGAAAGTTTTATGAACAAATAAAAACATTTAGCGAATATAATAGAAAGGCAAATTTTCTGAAGTTGTGACTTTTTTTCTGCGTATAAATAAAAAAATGTGCGTACTTATTCCTTTTTGTCATGTATAGGCAGTCATTATTATATTAAGCATTATATTTCGTTTGATTCAAAAATCGCACATCCGCTGATTTGCGGTCTAGATAAAAAGAAAAACATACATACAATTTATAATTCATCAGAAAAATTTACGATTGATCTTGCTATTCAATGGATTCTGAAGGTGTCACAGTTTATTTTCAAATTACATACCTATTTACATATGTTTCATACATAAAACGAGATTTCAAAAGAATTTAAAATTTCAGGGTATCTTCTCACGTAGCTCGAATTTGAATTTTTCATTGAATTAATATATCACATAGGGTTCCCATGTAGGTTCCCGGACAATCACACTTCCCATTATTATGCAAGGTAACTAAAAATGCATCGGATGTAAAATATTATTTCTACGAATAATTCAGAATCCATGGTCCATGACATGGTATTATAGCGACGCCTTTTTTCGATTACAATAAATATGGTAGATCATAACAATTGAACATTCTTCTTTCATGTCCTCGGCTATGACAAATGCTGATTACCCAGCTACAAATCCCTGTACAGGAACCTCCAAGGATCCTGCACATAATCCTGTACACGAACCTGCAATCGAGCCTGTGTAGGTAATCTTGACGGTTCCTGTGCAAGAATTTGGCAGAGTAACCGCTAAATGATCGTGTATGGGTCCTGTACAGGTTCCTTTGCGAAAAAATTGAGGCGCAGTTTCCTGTACAGAAACGTGTATACGTTCGTTTACTGAAAGCGATCGCGAAAACTCATGTCGCTTACAGCTACAAAGTTGCCTTTATTTTATTCCCTTGAAGATCTAGCTTACCCTCGAAAGAGCCAAGCAACTAGTGAACCCTCGCGGATTAGTTCCTACACAGGTTCATGTACAAGATCCTGAACATGTTACTGTACATAAACCCACGACTCAGTTGACTCTGTTAAGGAATCAGTACAGGATTATTCAAAGGTTAGATTGTATACAGGTTCTTTTGAAGGATCGTGTACAGTTTCCTTTACCAAATTCCTGCCTAGGAACCGTCAAGATTACCTGTACAGGTTCGTGTGCAGTTTTGTATACAGGAACATATGCAAGATCCTCCAAGGTTACTGTCCAGGAATTTTTATCTGGGTATCTATTGATCGTAGTTTTGACGACGTGTAATCAATAAGTTTGGTAGCACTTATTAACTAATTGCGTGCTATTTTTTCGCAGCTATAGCTAACTGAAAATGCAGGCTTTACTTGAATATGAAAATGTTTTTTTAATGTTGGAAGCTGTTGCTATTAGACGTTACGACATTTCTTCCTAACCACTGTAGTGTGACCTCACCTATAGAAAAGTTATTGTCGTTACATAATCATGAGCCTATAATCTTCACCTAAAATATTCTAGGACGATAATGAATATACATTTTTTTTGTTCTGTTTCAGTAAAAGAGAGACTGGGACACTGGCGAAAGATTTAAGCTTTAAAAACGATAAAACATTGTTAAATGATTTCACAACGTTTTCACAAAGATTTCACGAAGACTTCAAAGATTTCAAACACTTTCAAAAGTTTTCACAAAGATTTCAATGATTTCACAAAGGCTTCAGAAATATTTTCAAGATTTCTAAAAATTTCGAAGACTTCACAAAGATTTCAATGATTTCACAAAGACTGTACAAAATATTTCATAAAGATTTCAAAGATTCCGAAAGATTTCAAAATACTTTAGATATTCTGCAACGAATTCCTAATATTTCAGAAGATTTTAAAGATTTCACAAAGATTTCAAAATATTTCAGCAAAGATTTCACAAAAAATTCAATGATTTCACAAGGATTTAAACAAATTTAAAACAAATTCAAAAAGATTTCGCAAAGATTTCAAAAGGTTTCAATAGATTTCACATAGGTTTCGAAGATTTTAAAATTTTTACAAAGATTTAAATGATTTCACAACGTTTTCACAGAGATTTCACGGAGACTTCCAAGATTTTAAACACTTTCAAAAGAATTCACATAGATTTCACAAAGATTTCAATGATATCACAAAGGTTTTCGAAATATTTTCAAGATTTCTAAAAATTTCGAAGATTTCAGAAAGATTTCAAAGACTCCAAAATATTTCAAAATGTTTTGAATATTTTGCAACGATTTCCAAATATTTTAGAAGATTTTAAAGGTTTCACAAAGATTTCCAAATGTTTTGAACATTTTGCAACGATTTCTAAATATTTAAGAAGATTTTAATGATTTTAAAGATTATAAAGACTTCACAAAGATGTCAAAATATTGCAGCAAAGATTTCACAAAAAATTCAATGATTTCACAAGGATTTAAAAAAAAATTTTAACAAATTCAAAAAGATTTCAAAAAGATGTCAACATATTCCATATAGGTTTCAAAGATTTCAAAAAATACACAGACTTTATTGCTTTCACCACAATGATTTTACAAATATCTCACACATTTTACAAAGATTTCAAACACTTTCAAAAGATTTAACATAGATTTCACAAAGTTTTCAATCATTTCACAAAGACTTGCCAAACATTTTCAAGATTTAAAAAAATTTTGAAGATTTCACAAAGATTTTAATGATTTCACAAAGGTTGTACAAAAGATTTCACAAAAATTACAAAGATTCCAAAATATTTCATTATGTTTTGAATATTTTGCAACGATTTCCAAATATTTCAGAAGATTTTAAAGATTTCACAAAGATTTAAAAAAATTTCATCAAAGATTTCACAAAAAAATTAATTATTTCACAAGGATTTTAACAAATTCAAAAACATTTCAAAAAAATTTCAAAAAATTTCAATAGATTTCACATTGGTTTCAAAGATTTAAAAAATTTCACAAAGACCTTAATGATTTCTCAATGATTTCACAAAGATATCATGAATAGTTCAAGGATTTCAAACACTTTCAAAAGTTTTCACAAAGATTTCAATGATTTCACAAAGGCTTCCGAAATATTTTCAAGATTTCTAAAAATTTCGAAGACTTCACAAAGATTTCAATGATTTCACAAAGACTGTGCAAAATATTTCACAAATATTTCAAAAGATTTCAAAATATATTGAATATTTTGAATATTTTGCAACGCTTTCCAAATATTTCAGAAGATTTTAAAGATTTCAAAATATTTCAGCAGATATTTCACAAAAAATGCAATGATTTTACAAGGATTTAAACAAATTTGAAACAAATTCAAAAAGAGTTTAAAAATATTTCAAAAGATTTGAATAGATTTCACGTATGCTTTAAAGATTGAAAAAATGTCACAAAAATTTAAATGATTTCACAACGTTTTCACAAAGATTTCACGAAGACTTCAAAGATTTCAAACACTTTCAAAAGTTTTCACAAGAAATTTTTGAAACCTTTTTCTCGAGCGCGGGTAACCAAGCTGCATGTCGATCGATTCCAAATTAATTATACTTTTCTAGGACCCTGATACGCTACTTTTCCGCGTTGTAGCGATTTCGAATTCCAAAAGTATTTATATTCGACCCACCCTCTTGTATATATTCCACGAAAATCTCAACTATTTCCCTGCAATATTCCAAAGGCTTCACCATTGGACGTTCCTAATACCGATTGTTCTTCTGTTGGCATGGTCACAAGGACACTATATCTTCATCTCACGTAAATTGGTGCATCACGAGGAAAAGTTTATCTCTGAATTTTGAATCGCCGGTTCGGATTCTTGTGGGGAATGAGACGAACAGATATAAGTTCTTCAATTTTTAATTTACGTAGGCGGATATAAGAACGACTGGCAGGACGAGATCAGGACCTGGCACGAAGAGAAGACTCGGCAGGAAGAGAAGACTGGACTGGAGAACGCGGAGAATGAGGTCTGGGAGGAAATGACAATTCAGAATTGTCTTGATGTACAAAACTATTATAACTGCACATTTGTCTAATAGCTTTACGGAAAATCTATACTGGCTTACTTTCAAGTATATTTACTGGAGAAAATAACCCATTTCTTGGAATATCCGTTTATTGGGACATTTCTTTAAAATATTGGTTTTAAATAATTGAGATTTTTAACTTTTACAAATATTTCAGAGCTGATAATCATTTATGATACAGTTCCCATTTAGTTCAATGTGACGGAGAAGTTTGACCGGCAGATGAAAATCAAAATAAAATATATTTTAATGCAATTGCTTATAACAATAGAAACTGTTTAAGCATGGTAATATTTCTTTATTTATCATATCGACCTAGCAGTCAATCTAGTATTTATTATTAATGATATTTTTTATGATTTGAACCAAAAATACGCATCCTAGCGTAAAGTGGTTCTAAGAAAGTTTGTAAATGTAATTTAGGCGACAAATTTTGGTAGATAAAATGTTATTGTAGCGTGTATCATTTTTTCAAGAAGTTAATATTTTTATTTCAAATGCATTTTTAGAACCAATGTTCATAACAAATTTGTATATCTCTTTAGGTTGAACAACTTTTGGCTTAACATTTTTTTTCGTCTCAAGTGCAGGGTTAGTCAGTTACGCGTAACTCAAGTATTTTCTACGTATAACACGTTTTTGACGTAATACACGTCGAAAAGAGCAGAAAGCAGTTTTCAAGATGTTCAACTTGTTAAATCATTGTTATCAGTGTTGACAAGTTCATAAACTCACTTTGGAAATATGATAATTAATATTAATTCTGTTGAGTGCGTTATAGTAATTAAAAATAATAATTATGCCTGAGCTGGGAAAAAAACCTCAACATCATAATATAATCCCATGAAGGGATATGTTTTTCGAGCTGAAGAAAAAAGGACAGAAATCTGTAGCAGAGTGTCTTTTCTGTGATAAGATTCATGAGTTTGTAAGATAATTGGTTCCACATTTTTCCTTTACACAATTTTTGTGTATTCATAATTTTTCGCATTTTGTATGGTTTTACCGCAAAATGAAATTATTAATTTTTTTTTTGTGTGACCAAAACTTGAATTTTCTATCAAGAAGAAAATTCAAAAAAGGGTCAATATAATCTTGTGGGGTGTTCAAAATGCAACGTATTTCTTTCCTTGCTATTTTTTCATATCGTACGTTGTTTGGCTCAAAATGATCATTTTCTTTTGTTCTTTGGTATATTCTAAATGCTATAACTCCGTTTTTTTTGTATTTTTTCACATTATTATATTAGGAAGCAATTAGTTACGCGTTTTTCAAACAAACCTCATTGAAGTTTAAAAGAAAATATCAATTAGAATAGCCTTAATTTTCTTCGAACCTGATAACATTTTTTAAACAAACTTTGCAGGATTCAATTCAGTACCGATTTATATCGACATTTATTTTATTTATTATTTTTTTTTAATTTAAACATTCGATTTTTGAGAACGTTTTTCGTATTTAAAAAAAACACTATGCACATTTTCAAGCAATTTTTCCATCCAGAAATATATATATATATTTTTTTTAATTATTGTTATTTAAAATTCAAACAATAATTTTATTAAACTTTAAACATTAAAGAAATTTCTTTGATAAAATTATTTTACTATGTATTTGTTAAAAATAAATAATATTTGATGAACAACAATTTTTCAAATTGTTTAAATTCAGGAATTTTCTAGTTCAGATATTTTATGACTCGGCAATTTTCTCTCGGGAATTTTCAAATTCGGGAATATTATATACTTTCGGGAATTTCATTATCCGCGAATTCAATTCGGGAGTTTTATATTTTGGCACTTTTATAATTTCGGGAATTTTATTATTCGCGAATTTTACAGTGTCGGGAATTTTATTTTTCGGGATTTTTCAGCCGCCTCTTCCGAAAAATTAAATTCCGGTCACTGTATTACCGAATTTGAAAATTCCCAACAGAAAATTTCCGAATTATACAATATTTCAACTAGAAAATTTCCGCTTTTGAACAATTAAAAAAACTGTTTTTACAAATATTTTTTTAAATAAAATAATCAAATGTTTATATTAGAGAAAAAACTTTTTTAATGTTTAAAGTTTAAAAAATTAATGTTTGAATTTAAAATAACAATAATTGAAAAAATATATTTCTGGATAAAAAACTTTGTTTAAACATGTGCATTTTATTTTTTTAGATGACAAAAAACGTTCTCAAAAATCAAATTATTAATTTTAAAAAAATAAATAAAAAGAAACTCCAAGATAAATCAGTGCTGAATTGAATCTTGTAAAGCTTTTTTTGTTCAAAGTGCACGTGTTTTTAAATTTATTTTTTTATAACATTTTTATACAATTATTGTTATCTTGAATTCAAACAATACTTTTAAAAAATTTCTATAATACAAATATTTGATTATTGTATTTTTAATAAATAACTAGTATCTATTAAAAAAACATTTTCTTAATTGTTTAAATTCGGAAGTTTTATAATTTGTATGTTTTAAAATTCGACAATATTTTGTCTGGAATTTTATTATTCGGGAATTTTCAAATTCGGTAGTATTGTATATAAACTGTCCAGAATGTTATTATTCGGGATTTTTCAAATTCGGAATTTTCAGATTTTGGCTATTTTATAATTTCAATTACGGGAAATTTACAGTGTTGGGAATTTTATTATTCGGGATTTTTCAGTCACCCCCCAAAATATTTGAAAACATTTTAATAGATTTATAAACAAAACAAAAATCTGGAAGTTTTTGAGGTAATTTTTTTTGCCGAATTTTACAACAATTTTACGAAAAATTGAGAATCATTTTAAAAGATATTCAAAAGTTCTTAAAAAGTTGAAAAATAATTTGAATAATATATATTATTTGTATTTTAAATTTGTTATCATATAACGTACGTAAATATTTCGAGTAAGCTATATCAATTGTAATAGTAGTGAAATTCTATTCGACTAATTTGTTTTGCAAATGCGAAACCTAATCTGCCTTATAACTGCTGTATTAACATCTAAAAACAGAAAGAACTGAAAGTTTCATCAGTTTGAATAAAATCATAATATTGTAGAGTAAACAAAAATTATAACTTATAAAAAAATGTTAATTATAAGAAATAAATGTCGAATTATTAGAAATATATGAAACAGTAATATAAATTATTCATGGACTTTCATCTTTGGTATTTATCAAAATAACCATGTTTTGAACCATCCAATTTCAGGTTGAAAAATTACCATTTTTAGTTGAAAATTAAACTATTCCAGTCAATGATTCATCATTTTAGTCGAAAATTTATAAGCTTGGTTATAAATTAATTTTTCAATCGAAAATTGAAACTGAAAAATTGAATTTTTATGCTGGAAACTAATATTTTTTGTTAAAAAATCAAATATTTCGTTAAAAATGCATGTATTTTGTTGAAAAATTCAAGTATTCCAATTGAAAATTAAACTTTTTGGTTGAAAATACAACTACTTGGTTGAAAGATAAACTCTTTTGTTAAAAATTCATCTATTTTACTTAAAATTTATCTACTCCAGATGAAGATTCATCTATTCCAATAAAAGACTCATCATTTTATTTAAAAACTTATTACTTTGGCTAAAAATTTTGATAGTCTTTTTTGTAGGAAATTTTTTAGTTAAAAATTAATTTTTTTAACTGAAAATTGAACTATTTGGTTTGAAACTTTGTCTTTTTTAGTTGGAAATTCATCTCTTTTTTTGAAAAAACGTATTTTTTGGTAGAAAATTATTCTTTTTGTTTCAAAATTAACCTTCTTGTTTGAAACCTTATCTTTTGGGTTGAAAATTTAAGTATTCTAGTTAAGTATTCATCATTTTAGTTGAAATTTCATCTTAAAGATTGAAGATAAAAACTACGTGGTTGGAAGTTATTCTTTTGTTGAAAATGCATCCGTTTGGATCAGAATTCATCCATTTCAGTTAAAGATTCATTATTTTAGATTAAAATTTGTTGTTTTTTTCTCAAAAAAATAATTTATTGACTGAAAATTTAACTATTCCATTTTTGGTTGAAAACTGATATTTTTTAGTTCAAAATTCAACTATTTGGATGAGAATTCATATATTTAGTTGTAAAATCGTCTTTTTTGGTAGAAATTTGATCTTTTTGGTTCCAAATGCAACTATTTAATTAAAAATTCACCTATCTTGTTTAAAATGGAATATTTTTACTACTCTCTCAATCTGAATTAGTAGAAAACTACTAATTGGTAGTAGTTTTCTACTAATTCAAATAGTGCCGATTCATTTACTAGTATTAAATTCAATTTGAAACGTTTCAAATTCCTAAAGTTCATAGTAAAAACATTCCACTTTGAGCAAGATAGGTGGATTTTTAACCAAATAGTTGAATTTGGAACCAAAAAGATTAAGTTTCTACCAAAAAATACGATTTTTCAAAAAAAATACATGAATTCTCAACCAAATAGTTGAATTTTGAACTAAAAAATATCAGTTTTTAACCAAAATAGAATAGTTAAATTTTCATTCAATAACTTAATTTTCCAGAAAAAAAAACCAAAAATTTTAAACTAAAATGATGAATCATTAACTGAAATATATTAATTCTGATCCAAAAGGATGTATTTTTAAGAAAGAATATCTTTCAACCAAGTAGTTTTTATCTTCAATCTAAAAGATGAAATTTCAACTAGAATGATGAATACTTAACTGGAATACTTAAATTTTCAACCGAAAAGATAAAGTTTCAAACAAGAAGATTAATTTTGAAACATGAAGAATAATTTACTACCAAAAAATACGTTTTCTCAAGAAAATAGATGAATTTTCAAATAAAAAAGACAAACTTTCAACCTATTAGTTTTATTTTCAGTTAAAAAAAAATTAATTTTCAACCAAAAAATTTCCTAAAAAAAAAAAAAATTTCAGCTAAAGTGATGAATTTTTTAATAAAATGATGAGTCTTTTACTGGAATAGATGAACCTTCAACTGGAGTAGATACATTTTAAATCAAATAGATGAATTTTTAACAAAAGAGTTTATCTTTCCACAATATAGTTGTATTTTTAACCAAAAAATTGAATTTTCAGTCGAATTTATATTCTCCATGTCCGTTAGAGTTGTCTCTACATTATCCAATCGAGAACTAATCCTTTCCACGGCTTCTTCGGTTGCTTTTTGACGATTCGAAACAACATCCAATTTACTTGATAACTGTTGAATAGAGTTTTCGAGATCACTTCTGTTTTTTTAAAGTATTCCTTAATGTCATCAAGGTTATTTGGTAGTAGCCTGGTCATTGTGGCTTCAATTGATTCATTGCTATATGTGGGATTAGGGGAGGAGGGCCTAGTTGAGCAGCATTTTAAGATGACTTCCTTCGAATTTATTTTATATCTAGCAGCACAGCCTTCGTGGTATAGACTACCGCAACCGCTACATCCGATTCCTGAGTGAAGCTTACTATCACAGTGGGGACAGCGGATGTCCGACGTGTCAATAAACAATTTGGTATTTGACATTATAAGAGTGTCAACAAACTTTGAAGAAATGTTTTTGTGGTGAACTAACACTCACGATGAACCGTTACACCATAATTTCACGTAACAGAATATCGTAACAGATGATAGAAATCAGATAATTTAAAAACTTGTAGTCCTAGGACCTTAAAAAAAATAGCTTAATTTCAATAGCGATAAATCTTCACCCAGCTGAATAATAATAGAAAGTTCACAAGCACAAACACCAAGATTAACACAAGTCAGTAAACATGATTACGAGCGTAAACAATTCTTTTTGAATTTTTGCGTGTTTTTCACATTAAAACCCAGGTTTAAATATGTAGAACTCTAAAAGAGCTGTCACTAAACACTCACTTAGTAAAGAAAATCAACTTTTCAAGAGCTTTTTCCACAAAACTCAAAACTTCGAAAAGCGACCGAATTACCGAACGTTAGTTTCAGTCATCTTGAAATGTTTGTGAAATCTTTGGAAAAATTGTGAACTCTTTGAAATCTTCTAAAATACTTTAAAACCTTTGAAATCTAATGGAATCTTTAAAAAGTTTGTGACATTTTTCAAATCTTATAAAAGATTTGGAAATCTTTAAAATCTTTTGTAAATCTTGTAAATCTTTTCTTTGAAATCTTCTAAAATATTTTTAAATCTTTGAAATCTAATGGAATCTGAAACGTTTGTGAAATTTTTCAAATCTTCAAAAATATTTTCAAATATTATGAAATCTTCTAAAATATTTGGACATCTTGTGTAAAATCTTTTAATATTTTGAAATCTTTTGAAACCTTTATAAAATATTTTGAAATGCTTGTGAAATCTTTTGAAAAATGTTGAACTCTTTGAAATCTTTTAAAATATTTTGAAATGTTTGAAAAGTTTGTGAAATTTTTCAAATCTTCCAAAATATTCGGAAATCTTTTGAAACCTTTATAAAATATTTTGAAATTCTTGTAAAATCATTTGAAAATTTTGAAATCTTTAAAATCTTCTAGAATATTTTGAACTCTTTGAAATCTTCTAAAATATTTTGAAATCTAATGGAATCTTTGAAAAGTTTGTGAAATTGCTCAAATCTTCTAAGATATTTGGAAATATTAAAAATCTTTTGTAAAATCTTTCAAATCTTCAAAAATATTTTGGAACCTTTATAAAATATTTTTAAATTCTTGAGAAATCTTTTAAACTCTTTGAAATCTTTTAAAATATTTTGAAATCTTTGAAAAGTTTGTGAAATTTTTCAAATCTTCAAAAATATTTGGAAATCTTTTGAAACCTTTATAAAATCTTTTGAAATTCTTGTAAAATCTTTTGAAATTTTTGAAATCTTTAAAATCTTCAAAAATATTTTGAAATCTCTCAAATCTTCAAAAATATTTTTAAATTCTTTGAAATCTTTTAAAATATTTTGAAATCTTTGAAAAGTTTGTGAAATTGTTCAAATCTTAATGCATATCTTGTAATTGTAATCGACGTTGTTTCTGACTTGCACTCTCTGCTTATTCTTATCAAATAATATGTTTATTACTGTATATTTGCACTCATTCGTAATGGTCCTCGACCATGAAACAAATTATATTCTAATAAAAAAAAAAATGAAAATAATATCAAACCAGTCACTCAATTATTTTTGAGTGTATTTTACTCAATACCGTATTTGAGGATTTCAGCGCTGATACTGTCTACAAAAGCAGCCTTACCATTTTTCAAGTTCTTAATCATATCTCTAGCTTCATTGGCACAGACTTTCTCAATTGATGTTTCTAATACATTATGTTCTATGTCTTAGTTCTGCTGTCCTATATCTTCACATCCTAATAATTCTTTAAAAAAGTCTTTCCAAGCGCCTACTGTCCCTTCTGTATCATATAGCGTTCCACCTTTGCTGTTTCTCATGCTGACCAAATTCTGTATTTTTACTTCCCTTCATCTCTTCAAATAATAGTTTCATATTTCTGTCGAAGCCCTTTTGAATTTTATTCTCTACTTCTATTCTGATTTCATCTTTACTTTCCTTCACTAGTCGTTTGACTTACCTCATTTTGTATCTCTAATCATTTTTAAGTCTAATTTTCTCCTCATCGTTAGGAACTGTGATGTTTAACGTTCTCTCGTATGCTTCTTTCCTTTTCTTGTTGGACTGCCTCAATTTCATTATTCCATCGTGCATCACCAGACCTAAGCATAAGCTAACTAATCTTTCCCCGTTATAATTTTTTCTTGAATCCCCAAAACTGCCTAGCGCCCTTTCTTTATCTGTACGCTGACGTTTGACGCCGACCTATCCGATCAGATCTCCTAGCAGAATAATTTTTTTACCATGATCGCAAGTACGTATTGTATCCTTTAAAGTGTCCCAGAAGACGTCTTTGCCTTCTCCCGGATCATTATTAACTGGGGCATAGCACGCTATGACAAATATTCTTCCGATTTCTACCTTCGTTCTAACACACAGCAATCTGGGAGATACATATCATTGATCTTTGAGATCCTCTCTTGCTTTTTCATTCATAATCAAACCGACGCCTTGACTAACATATGATTCACTATCTACTCCTGACCATATTTTAAATCCGCCTTTCAACACCCTATTTTCTATGTTTCTACTGTGGCATCCCTTTTTTTTTTGTTTCAGATACACATATAATATCTAGCTTCCTTACGTGCATAGTTTCTCATAATTCTCTTACCTTAAGATCATTCATTCCTTTAGCATTCCAAACACTCAGTCTCCATTCATCGCCTGAAACTCGACCTTCACGTTCACCGTATGTATGCATTTCGTCAATCGAAGTTTCAGTCCATTCCGAGGCCAAGAAAGATTTTTCAGTCCAGAGTGAAAACAAATTTCATCCGAAATGTTTAATTTTTATGTCAAAAAGACAAATTTTGCAGAAAACAATTGAATTTACAACTAAAAAGAATGACTTTCTCAGAAAATTTTCAATTTTTGAACTACATAATAGAATTGTTAACCATATGAAAAAGTTCTCAACCACTAGATGAATTCTCAACTAAAAAGGTTATAGAATGAAAAAATGATAAAATTATATCAACACATTTGCTTTTATAAATCTGACTTCATTGAAGCCTTATGATTATTTAAATAACAGAATTCATATGTATGTTCCTCTCCTAAGTTTATCAAATCTTTGTAAAATTTTGTGTTGTCGGGGTATGTTACATAGGGGGGGGGGGATGTTATAAAACAAGGCATTTAATCCGTGGACGACCCCTAAACTTCAACTTCAGTTTGCCGAAAGCTCCCTGACTTTCCTGGAATTTCCAGAATTCCCTGAACTGCAGCAACCCTGTGGGGGGGGGGAGAAGTCTAGAGTCGCCTTAAAAATCGATATCAACAAAAGAGAAGTCAATTTCGAGGTAAAAATATTATTTTCGTTGAACAATAATACAAATTGATATTTAATAATATAATTAATTGAATATCTGATAATTCTTACAACATTAATTTGAAATTCGTACGAAACTACAATCACATTAAACATTTTGTAAAAAATATATAATTCGCTATTAAAAACAGTATAAGTAAAACAAACAATACTTACAAATGAATGAATATCCCCGTTGTAATTTTAGTAAAAAAAGCACCAGTCACTTGAAGAAACACATAAAAGTATTTAGTTTCTTGTATAAACGCAAATTACGTGGATAATTTGGTTACACACTGAATTTTTTTGTTCAATAGCCTGTAACAATTTATTTATTTCTTGTACACGAACTAGTTTTGACAAGTCTAAATAGAAGGAGTAGGAATAGTATAAATAATATGATGAATAGCAGGAAGGAAAATTCCACTTAAAGCGGGTAATTTAAAACCCAAAGGAATACTTATTCTCTAAATATTATTAAATATACACAATTATAGCACATAATATTATAAAAAGTATATTGTATTTATAGATACTAGATATTATAATTATAATATAGATACAATATAATACCTCATATAATAATATTAATGTATCTCTCTGATATTACTCACATAAAAGTTATTGGAAATTATAATAGGATGTATCACGAAAAATGTTCTTTCAATAAAGTAAGAAAATGAAATTACGTTTAATATTTTATTCAATGTTGGTATTGAAAGTTGGTTAAAAAATGTATCAAATATATTTTTTTATTACTTAACTACTATTTGTAATTTAATACTTTTAATAAAAATGAGAAATATTTTCTTGAACTCTTCTCTAATTCAGTTTGCTAGAAAAGGGTTAACTTATTATAATAATGAAATATTTACTTGCCAAAAATTTGATATGAAATTGATTACATTTTTTATTTTTGACTAAAATGATGTTAGGTTGCATAAAACTTCAGGCCTTTCAAATACTATTACTTCTAATATTTCAAAATATTCTGCATTTTCGTAAAAAAGTTTTAGCTAAAGTTATTCCTTTCAATAAAATGGATCTTTTTTATCGAACAAAATTTTTTTCTTGGCATGTAAATTTCGAAGAAAATCCATTCAGGTACATTTTTTGACTTTGATTTTTACAAAATGCACATTATTTTTGAGGTACATAATTTTCCTGCGAGGCCTTTTTTGGTTACAAAAATACAGCAAAAAACTTAATCCTATCTTGGTCAGCGCGATTTTCAGAGCTGCTGCCGCTGGAGTGGACATTTTCGCTGAAATTTTGGAGTGGACATTTTAGCCTTAAATTGGACATGACTTTTACGCGCACTGCGATATTAACTTTATCCATGGTAAACTTCTTTGCCCCAACATACTGCTTAACTTCCGTGAGCATAGATGTGTGGTGTCTACACTGTTAGACGTAAGTTCATGTCATTTCATGAAAATGTTAGTGAAGCTTTTTACACTACGGTTAGTGAAAAGCTCATTGAAATTTCATGCAACACTAAAATTTAAATAGCCTTATTGAAATTTCAATGTAAGGTTTGAAACTATTTTAAGAGATAGTGCATTGAATTTTTTGTAAGTGTTCATAAATATCATATGAAAAATAAAATATATCACATACAAAGCTTCTAAATTTAATTTTGTGAATTATTTTTAAATGTCGTTCATATTTTCATTTAGGTTTATTAAATTCAATAAAAAATGTCACTTTATTTTTAACGCGTGTTTATAAAATTTACGTAAACCACAGTGAAATTTATTCAGCCACCAATAATATTTTATGTACAAGTAATTGAATGTAATTAGCCCCTGGGAAAAAGCAGAGAAAAATAAAAGTAGGAAGGGATGGCCAAGTGGCTTTTTCTTCCCTCTTTCTTATTCAAGTTTTTGAAATATGTTTAATGCAGGAATTTTAATGTGCGCTGGTCCAAATTTGGTCGCTTTATTCTGGGAATTTGAATTTTGCAAGATGTAAGATTTATTCTATTGTAATTTCTTACTTCTTTCTGTCTCTGAATCATTCCTTACAAAGAATAAATTTAATCAGATAAATCCAAATTTGAACAAAACCACTAAATATGTTTGCTAACATTAGTTACGTGATCCCTATAACTAATATGAATTTTATTTCCTGTTATAAACGTACTCTGATTATTATTTTCTATACATATACTGACAATATCATCTTATCAGCGCGGAAATCGTCTTATTGAGACTCAACTGGAATTTAAACTGAATGTTATTTAAATATCAACATTGTAAGGAATAATATTCAGTCAATTGAACGATAATTTCTGCTATTGATTTTAATATTTTCAATTCATCTACCTCGTCAATTTTTAATAATATTGCAAGATGTTTAAAGTCTTATAGAAATAACGCGCAGCTATTATTTCCTTTTATTTCTCATGTCATAAACCACTTTAAACTTCATAAATAGCAAAAAGAAATCCTTTTTGGTCAACTACAGATGGAAAGTCAATATTAATAACAAACAAACATTCAAATCAGATGAAAGAAACTAGTATTTATACTGAGACGTATACTTTTTATAAACTCAAACGTGCTTTTCCAAATTAAAGATATTTTCAGAGATCATTGGAGATGGATCATTGGAAAATCATTAAAGAAAATCGTTACACAAAAAAAAATTGTAGGTTAATTGGCATTTAAATGAATAATATGAAAATATTGAAAGAATTATTGTAAAAAGTGAAGAAGTTACAAGGAACGATTCACTTTAAACCATTTATAATCTAATACGAATGTGTAGAAAAGTATCGATTCTGATTAAATATATTTTACCTAGCACAAATTTGTGAATTTCTTTCATATCTCTTAAATCTCTAAAACTTTTATCATGATCCATATTAAAAGATTTTGGATTGTCATAAGCTTTCTCAATACCATTGTGCATATTTTCTAATCCATCAAGTTCAAAAAAAACTGTTGAAATGTATTGAAATGTTTCAAATCCCCTGAAATCTTTCAAATGATTGGAGGTCCTATAATTTTATATCTGCTCTGCTTAAATTTTGGAAAGTATTCATAATTTGGAAGCCATTGAATATCATTTGAATCAAACTTATTTTGTAAAGTTGTTTTTAAAAATCGTTTAAATTCCTAGTAATCTTTGAAATCCCTTAAAATCCGTGGAGGTTCAATACAATCCTTGAATCATTGAGAATTCCCTAAAATACCCTAAACATGCTTATAATCTGTGGAATTTGTTAAGAATCCCTTAAAAATCAATGGAATTTTTTTGTCAAATTGTTCTCTACAAATGCATTGAAATATTTCAAAATCCTACAACATTCTTCGAAAATCCTTGAAATTTTGTATATGTCTTGTATATCGTTGGAAACATACGCTGCCGTCCAGATTGAAAAGTTATGCAGGTACTCTCTGAGTAGGATGGAGATATTCAAGAAAAACCATTTGTGCTAAGAACTTTAGTATAGGAACATATTTTCAATAATGCAAGTACCCCTTTTTGGTAAAACGCATGTGCTTTTTCTGATTTAGCACTAAAAAATTGAATGTTTAAACAATTTCTATTAGAAAATGTACTTGCGTATTTTGCTGGAATGAAATCCCAGCTAAGAAATACGCAAAGTCGCTTGCGGAGTGTTTTGCTGTAAAGTTATCGAGCGTTCGCCCTCGATACCATTTCCTCTTACTTATCCCACTTTCACTATTTTTTCCTTTCTTCATTTCCCCTACTTTTCTCTCCCCTTCCGAGTTGTGAGCTGTGAGCTGAAAGTTATGAACTGTGAGCTGTAAACTATGATTTGTGAATTGTATTCACATTCTTTATGCATTCAAATGTTCATTGTTTATATAAAACATAAACAATGAACATAAACAATAACCGTCAACAACAGACATTAAGAACAAAAATGACCAATAAACCTAATCAATAAACATAAACAATAAATATAAACCATAAACATGAATAATAAACATGAACAAAAACATAAAAAATAAATATGAACAATGAACATGAACAATAAACATGAACAATAAACATGAACAATAAACATAACTAATAAACATTAAGAATAAACATGAACAATTAAAAAACAGTAAACAAAAAACAATGATAATAAACATGAACAATTCACGTAGACAATATACATAAACAATATGCATAAACCTTAAAAATAAACATAAACGATGAACATGAACAATAAACACAAACAATAAACAATGAACATGAGTAATAAACATAAACAACAAACATGTGCAATAAACATAAAGAATAAACATGTACAATCAACATAACCAATAAGCATAAACAATGAACATAACCAATGAGCATAGACAATGAACATAACCAATAAGCATAAACAATAAACGTGAACAATAAACATAAACAACAAACATAAACAATAAACATGAAAAATAAACATAAACAATAAACATATCCCCAAATCTAAACATAAACAATAAACATAAACAGTGAACCTAAACAATAAACATAAACAATAAACATAAACAATAAACACAAACAATAAACATAAACTATGAACATAAACCATGAACATATACCATGAACATAAACAATAAATGTATGCAATACATATAAACAATGAACAAAAACAATAAACATAACCCATAGACATAATTATATTATATTTATGTCAATTGTTTATGTTTATTATAGATGTTTATTGTCTCTGTTTATTGTTTATGTTTATCGTTGATGTTTATTGTTGACGTTTAGTGTTTATGTGTATTGTTTATGTTTATTGTTCATGATTATTGTTTACGTTAATTGTATTGTTTATATTCATTGTTCATGATTATTGTTTACTTTTATGTTTATTGTTTAGGGTTATTGTTCATCTTCATTGTTAATATTTATTTTCATTGTTTATGTCTATTTTTATGTTTGTTGTTCATGTTTATTGTTTATGTTTATTCTTAATGTTTATTGGTTATGTCCATTGTTTATTGTTTCTTATCATTGTTTATATTTGTTGTGTATGTTTATTGTTTATGTTTATTTTTTTATGTTTATTGTTTTTGTTTATGTGTTGTCTTTATTGTTTGTGTTTATTCTTCATTTTTATTGTTTATTGTTATTGTATATTGTGTATTGTTCATGTTTATTGCCTATGCTTATTGGTTATGTTTATTGTTTATTGTGTATGTCCATTGTTTATGTTTATTGTTTATGTTCATTGTTTATGTTCATTGTTTATTTTCATTGTTTATGTTCATTGTTTATGTTTATTATTCATGTGCATTGTTTATGTTCATTGCATATGCTTATGTTTATGTTTATTGCTCATGTCAATTGTTCATGTTCATTGTTTATGTTCATTGTTAATGTTCATTGTTTATGCTTATTGTTCATGTTTATTGTTTATGTTTATTGTTCATGTTTATTGTTTATGTTTATTAAACAGTTCAATTTCCAACAGCTGAATTTTCAAAAGCGAAATTTTGAACTGTTGAAATTTTTTTTTATTTTTTCCAATCTTTAACAGTTGAAAATTTTTTTAAATTCAATTTTCGATTTTCTCTAATTTATTCATTTTCTGGAATTGAAATAGTTACATTTTCGACCAAGAAAAAAAGATTAATTTTTAATTAAATAGTGAAATTTTTAAGAAAAAGAATAATTCTCCAGCGAAACATTCAAGTTCTACCAAAATGACAAAATATTTACAAAATTGTTTAACTTTAAAGCCTTTTGAAATAAAGGGTCAATGCATCGGAAACTGTGATTTGGTGATTGTGAATTCTCTCTTGTTCAAGCTCTTTCGGCTTTGAAGAGCACATTCTCATCATTTTACCAAAATAGATTTTTTCATTTTTTATTACTTTTGTGAACAAAATTTGAATTTTCGATCATTTCAAGAAAATTTCAGAATTTGTTATGATAATCCTGTAGGGCTTTCAAAAAACAAGGTCTTTTGTTTAAAATTTTGACATATCGTGCATTGTTTAGCTTAAAATGTTAATTTTTGTTTTTTATTTTCAAAAAGCTACTGCTATAATCATTTTCTTTTCATCGAAAAAAGTGAAGGATAAATTGTCTAGTCTTTCAAAAGTTATCCAGTGTACAGACAACGACAATGAAGATGACAGACAGACACCGTCGTGAGACTATTTTTTTTGTTTAATTCAGGGGTTTCGAAACGTGGTCACTTAAAGAAATCCGCCAAGCAGTTAAATGTTCAATTAAAAAGGATGAATTTTCAACAAAAAAGAGTAGTTTATTTTCGACGAAAAGTACCGATTTTTCACACAATACATTAATTTTTGACTGAAAAACACAAGCTTTCAATAAGAAATATCAATTTTCATCAAAAAATGGAAAAGTTATATTTTAAGTTAAGAAAATGAAATCTCCGCCAAATAGCAAACGAATTTTCAACAAAATAGTTGAATTTGGAACCAAACAGGTGAACCTACAACAAACAAAAAGGACTTTTCAATAGAGTAGTTGCATTTTCAACAAAATGATATCATTTTCATTGAAATACTAAAGTTTTAACCAAACGAGATGAATTCCGAATCAACAATATATCAGTGGACCTTTCAACCAAAAGTGGTTGATTTTTCTTATTAGGTTCTAAAAATTTAGTTCGTATTTGAGCGAAAAAGAAGAAAAGTTCGAGAAAGGGTTGGGTTGTTCAAAAGAATGAGTTGAGGCGGAGTTCAATTGTCTGCGGGCGGTCCGTCTAGGTCCTGCCGGTCGAGGATTCCGTCTTCCTGGTCCTTAGCCCTCACCAGCAGTTTCACCAGCTTGGTAATGGGTTGGATGTAAGAGCTACTTGCTGTATATACCGTGGCAACACGAACTAGGCTGTCCGGCCCGGGGTGAACGATAGTGATCCTTCCAAGTGGCCAGGTTCCGTTGGGCCTAAAAAGAGGAGAGTCGATGATGAGGACCATGTCGTTTGCGGTAAACTTGGAGCGGGGACGGTTCCAATCGTCTCATTGTCTAAAGTCCAGTGTGTTGTGTGATCCAAGCGTGTATCGACCGTTAAGGGTCGTGGCATAGAGGTGAGTGGCCTGCCGGTGAGGAAGGGAGCAGGCGTCAGGGCATTAATGTCGTCTAGATCGCCGGTGAGCGGCGTGAAGGGTCTGCAGTTTAGAATTCTTTCGATAATGACTAGCAGCATGAAGAACTTCTCAAATGTGAGTTTGAGGCGCAGCGACTCATCGCAGATGAGATTTCGCAGACTTAATGCCGGCTTTCCAAAGGCCGCCAAAATGGAGAGCCGAGGAAAGGATGAGTTTTTAGGTGATGAACGTCTGGGCAGGACTTTCTTTAAAGAGGCCCCAAGCCATCTTTCCGGCGCGCAGTAGGCAACGAAGTTCGGTGTCTATCCAGATGCGTTGGATGGCGTGGAGGTACCTCGCGTGAATGACGTCATGTAGGCTCTAAACTGAGACTATCTAGATTATCAAACTGACCATCTAAATTTTGACACTTCAAGTTTGACTATCCATTTTTCTCCGTGCAATTATCCAGTATATATATATATCCTTCGTATGAGAGATGAAATTCAGGAAAAAACAGTTCCAAAGATATAACTATCTTTCCACTATTCCCCTTTTTTAAAGAATTCCTCCTTTTTCATTATTTTCAAAAAACTTCCTCTTTTTCTCCTTTTTCCGCCTAGTTACGAGCTTAATTAATAGAACCTAATAAGAAAGAGGAAACAATAAATAAAAGAAAAATATTTAAAAAATACCTCTTTAGGAATTTCAAACTTTGGCTCTTATGCCCTTTAGCTATGCCAAACCTTTAGATTTTTCTGTAAAAAAAACCAAAAACCAACTATTTTTGGTTGTAACTCAATTATTTGTCGTCGAAAAGTCTACTATTATATTTTTAGTTCATAATTTCTCCCTTTTGTTTAAAAATCCTACTCTATTGTTGAAAATTTAACTATTTTGTGAAGTTATATTTTTTGTTCAAAAATTCGACTACTTGTTTCAAACTTGAACTACTTTGTTCAAAATTCATTTAATTGTTTTAAGATTCAATAATTTTGTTCAAAATTTGTTTTTCATTGGTTAAGATTAATTTTCTTGATTGGAATTTGAAATATTCTATTCTTGGTTGAAAATTTTTAAATATTTATTTTAGTGTTGGAAGGTTTAACTATTTAATTGAAAATTCATCTTTTTTGGTAGAAAATTAATCTCCTTCGTTAAAAATCAAACTGTTTGATAAAAAGTTGAACAACTTTGTCAAAAATTAATTTTCTTAAATCAAAGCTTAGTTGAAAGTTTTACTATTTTGTTGAAGATTCGCTTTTTGTGTTGTTGAATTTTTTTTAAATTAAAATTGGATATCTGTCTGAAAATTACCTTTTTTGTTGAAAATTAATATTTTTGTAAAAAATTCTTCTCCTTATTTAAAAATTCGTTGTTTTTTTTATTCAAAGTTAATCTTTTTCTTGAAAATTCATATTTTCGGGTAAAAAATTCAACTATTCTTTAGAAAATTCATCTCTTTGATTAACAATTCCTTTTCTTTTTGAAAATTAGTATTTTTAATTCAAAATTGATCTTTTTTAGTTGAAAATTTGTACATTCATTTTGTCAAAAATTCATCTATTCGATTGAAAGTTTGATAGATTCGTTAACAATTTATTTTATTAGCTAAAGGTTTATCTATTTGTTTGAAAAATAAACTACTTTGTTGAAAACTGATTTTTTTTTGTAAATATAAATTTTTTTACTCAGAATTCAACTATTTCTTTTTTTTTTGGTAAAAACTGATAGTTTTATGTTAAAAGTTCAACTATTTAGTTGAAAACTAAATTTTTTCTTGAAAATTCATGTATTTGGTTGAAAATTCAACTATTTGATTGAAAGCTGAAATATTGTTAAACGTTAAGTTGATTAGTTGAAAATTCATTTCTTTGACTTTGAAAATTAAACTATTTTGTTGAATTTTTCTTTTTTTGTTTGAAAACTATTTTTTTAACTGACAATTCAAATATTTCATTTTTTTATTAATAATAATTGATCTCTCTAATTAAAAAATTCAACTATCTGGTTGAAAATTTAATTATTTTGTTGAAAATTCGTTTCTTTTTGTTAACAAATAATTTTTTGACATTAAAATTGACTATCTGGTTGAAAATGACCTTTCTGTTGAAAATTCATATTTTTGATTTCGAAATTCAACTGTTTTGTAGAAAATTCTTACCTTTATTTGAAAATTGTTTCTCTTTGTTTTGTTGAAATTGAATTTTTTGTTGAAAATTCATATTTTCGGGTTAAAAATTCAACTGTGTTCTAGATTTCCGAATACTAAAATTCCCGAATTGGAAAATTCCCGAATAATAAAATTCCGGAATTGGAAAATTTCCGAATAATAAAATTCTCGACAGTTTATAATATTACCGAATTGGAAAATTCCCGATAGAAAATTGCCGAATTATAAAATATCCGAATTGGAAAACTCCCGAATTTAAACAATTAAAATTGGAAAAAAAAAATTTTATTGAATAAAAAGACAATAATGAAATATTATTTTAAATAATTATTTTCAATGTTTGAAATTTGAAAAATAAATATTTAAATTGAAAATAACAATTAATAAAAATAATATATTTCTTGTCGACTACATTAAAATATTTCTTCAAACTAATATTTCATTATTGTCTTTTTATTCAATAAAATATATAGATTTTTTAAATTTTAATTGTTCAAATTCGGGAATTTTACAATTCATGAATATTCCAATTCGGATATTTTATAATTCGGCAATTTTCTGTCGGGAATGTTATTATTCGGGAAATTTCCAGATCGGTAATCTTATAAAATGCTCGGGAATTTTATTATTCGAGAATTCGTCAAATCCGGAAATTTCATAATTCGGGAATTTTATTTTTCGGGAATTTTATTATTCGGGAATTTTATTGTTCGGAATTTTATTATTCGGGAATTTTATCATTCGGGAATTTCATTATTCGGGAGTTTTCCAATTCGGGAATTTTAAAATTCGGGAATTTCACAATTCGGTATTTTTATTTTTCGGCAATTTTATTACTCGGGAATTTTCCAATTCGGGAAATTACAGTGCTGGGAATTTTATTTTTCGGAATTTTTCAGTCGTCCCTTGGGAATTTTATTATCTGATAATTTTATTATTTGAGAATTATATTACTTGGGAATATTCCAATTCGAGAATTTTATTATTCGGGAATTGTATTATTCGGGAATTTAAAAATTCGGGAATATTATAAAATGCTCGGGAATTTTATTATTCGAGAGTTCGTCAAATCCGGAAAATTCATAATTCGGAAATTTTATTTTTCGGAAATTTTATTATTTGGGAATTTTCCAATTCGGGAAATTACAGTGCTGGGAATTTTATTTTTCGGAATTTTTCAGTCGTCCCCTGGGAATTTTATTATCTGATAATTTTATTATTGTAGAATTATATTAATCGGGAATTTCCCAATTCGGGAATTATATTATTTGGAAATCTTCCAATTCGGGATTTTTGTTTTAGGAATTTTGTTTTTCGGGATTTTTCAGTCGTATCAAATATCCATCACTATAAAATTCCCGAATTTAAATAATTAAAAAAAGTTTTTTAATAAATATTATTTATTTATTAAGAATACAATAATTAAATATTTAAACAATAATTAAAAAAATCAAATATTAAACAAAATTTCTTTGATCTAAATATTTAATTACTGTATTTATAATAAATAAATAATATTTATTGAAAGGCTGCGTCTGGTCTTCCCGAAAAATTTGAAAATTATTTTCTTTCTTTAAAAATTGAACTATTTAGCTAAAAATTTGTGTTGTTCAAATTAATGTTTTCAATTAATTATATAACTTTTCCGTTTTTGTTTAAAAAGTTATCTTTTTTAGTTGCAAATTCATTTATTTTTATGGAAATCCGTCTTTTATGGTAGAAAATTGATCTTTATGACTGAAAATTAATCTTTTTGGTTGAAAATTCAACTATTTTGTTAAGAAGTCATTTTTAACTGGAAACTTAACTATTCCATTGGAAAATTCATCATTTTGGATGAAAATTCATATATTTGGTAAAATATTGAACTATTTTGTTGAAAATTCGTTTTTAATTTTTTTTTTGGAAAATTAATTTCTTAACTAAAAGTTTAACTATCCCATT
Source organism: Andricus grossulariae (assembly GCA_011634705.1). NCBI lineage: Eukaryota > Metazoa > Arthropoda > Insecta > Hymenoptera > Cynipidae > Andricus > Andricus grossulariae. Next base: position 142,515,329 of record JAABKJ010075445.1, read on the forward strand.
TTTGGCGGAAAAATTTTCGATGAAAGAAGATGAGTTTTTAACAAAATAGTTGAATTTTCAAAATAATAATTACATTTTCAACATAATAGTCGAACTTTTCAACAAAAAATTCAAATTTTTAGCAAAATAGTAGAATTTTCCAACAAAAAATATGAAATTTTCTAGTCAAAAAAACGAATTTATAACAAAAATGTTCATTTTCAACCTAAAAAGGGGGCATTTCTACTAATAATGATGAATTTTTAATCCCTGGAGGACAAATTTGTCACGAAAATATAATAGGTAATATTTCAACTAAAAGATTTTGATTTTAAATCAAAAAAATAAAAAAATGCGAATTTTGAACACAATACATCAATATTCGACCAAGCAGTACAATTTAATGGAAAATAACTAAATTGGCTACTAGATAGTAGAATTTTCAAACAAAAAAGAAAAATTCTGAACTAAAAATATAATATTAGATTTTTTTACTAAAAAAAAAGTCAATTTTTAATCCAAAAAGATGAATGTTTGACAAAAAAGTTAAATTGTCGGTGAAAGAAGATGAGTTTTTAACAAAATAGTTGAATTATAAAAATAATAATTACATTTTCAACAAAACAATTAAATCTTCAAGAAAATAGTAGAATTATCAAACAAAAAATATATAATTTTCTAGTAAAAAAACGAATTTTTACCAAAAAAGTTAATTTTCAACCTGAGAAGGGGGCATTTCTACTAATAATGATGAATTTTTAATCCCTAAAGGAAAAATTTGCCACGAAAATATAATAGTTAATATTTCAACTAAAAGATTTTGATTTTTAATCAAAAAAATTAAAAAATGCGAATTATGAACAAAATACATCAATATTCGATCCAGCAGTAGAATTTAAAAAAAGAAACTGAATTGGCTACTACTTAGAAGAACTTTTAAACAAAATAGCAGAATTCTAAACTAAAAATATAATATTAGACTTTTCTACCAAAACAAGTAAATTTTCAATCCAAAAAAAGTAATGTTGTACAATGAAAGTTGCATTTTTGATGAAAGAAGATGAGTTTTTAACAAAATAGTTAAATTATCAACATATAAATTGAATTTTCAACATAATAATTAAATTTTTAACAAAACAGTAAAATTTTCAAACAGAAAATATGAACTTTTCTTGCCAAAAAGACGTATTTTTAACAAAAAAGTTCATTTTTATCCTGCAACGGGGGCATTTCTACTAAAAATGAAGAATTTTCAATCCCTAAAGGACAAATCCTCCACGAAAATATAATAGTTGATATTTCGAATGAAAGATGTTTATTTTAAATATTAAAAATTTTAAAATGCGAATTTTGAAAAAAATATATCAATATTCGATCAAGCAGTAGAATTTAAAAAAATTAAATTGGTTACTAAATAGTAAAATTTTTAAACAAAGCGTGAAATTTTCAAACAAAAAAGATTAAAATTCAACCAAATACTAAATTGTTTAGTTATCAAGCCAAAAATACGAGTTTTATATCCAAAACCGTTAAATTTTCAACCAACAAAGATGAACGTTTAACAGAATAGTTGAATTTGAAAAAAAAAAATCTCAATCAAATAGTAGAATTTTCAATAAACAAATGAATGCTGAACCAAAAATTTACTACTAGAATTTTCAGTCGAAATAATTAAATGTCAATAAAAAATAGTTGGATCTTCCTCGTGGGTCATATTAATTCAGTCCAGAAAAAGGGGTAAAAGGGGAAAAAGGGGAAGTGTTTTTAAAACAAATAGAAAAAAAAGGAATTCTTTAAAAAAGAGTAAGAGTGTGAAGTCCGTGTATTAAGTGCCTTCTAGAAATGCACGATTGGACGTGTATAAGGGATCGTAAGATGCAATATTCCGAGTCCAATGTAGGTTCCCTGCACTGTAAAATACCCGAAAATATTCCAAATAGAAAATTCCCCAAATTATAAAATTACCGAAATAGAAATATTCCGAATTGGAAAATTCCCGAATAGTAAAATCTGTAATAGTTTAGAATATTCCCGAATTGAAACAATGAAAAAATATATTTTTTATTAAATATTATTTAATTAAAATACAATAATCAAATATTATCAAATTTTTTTTAATGTTTAAAGTTTTTTAAATTATTGTTTGAATTAAAAATAACAATAATTGAAAAAATATATATATTTCTGGATGAAAAATTTTGTTGCAAAATGTGCATAGTATTTTTTTAAAAATTACAAAAAACGTTATCAAAAATCGAATTTTTATTTGAAAAACTAAAAAGAAATTTTGAGATAAATCAGTGCTGAATTGAATCCTGCAATTATTTTTTGGAAAATGTTATTAGGTTCGGAGAAAATTTAGGGAGATTTTTTTTGTTTGAGGCGCACGTGTTTTTAAATTTGGACGGCTTTAAAACATTCAACTCTATTTAACAGAATTTTTCATCCAGAAATATATTTTTTTCAATTATTCTTATTTTAAAATCAAACAATAATTTTTCAAAGACTTACATTTAAAGAATCTCTTTGATAACAGTATTTGATACTTTTATTTTTAATAAATAATGCTTATTAAAAAAAACATTTTCTTAATTGTTTGAATTTGGGAATTTTACAGTATCGGGAATTTTGTTTTTCGGAATTTTTCAGTCGTTTCCTCTAAATTTTTAAATTTTAAATTCGAATTTAAATATTGTCAAGGTATTTAAAAAAAACGTATTTTAAGCTTTAAATTTTGAAAACACTTAAAATTTGTTTGAAATTGCAAAATATTTTTCCCAAGCTGATAAGATCCAAGTTTTAAAACTTAGATTTATTGTATCTAAATTTGAAAGCATCCCTATTTAAAAGTTTGGAAAACTGTGCAAAATTATAATTTTTTTCAATCGAAAACCACAGAAATTTTAATTGTTTCAATTTTGTTTTCTTAAATAATAAAATGTATAAATTTAATAGAGCTCTGATTGAATTTCATTGAAATTTTTTTTTCAGTAATGATTTAAATTCGAGGGATTAGCAAATTTAAAAATTAAGATTGTACTTGGCCTGAAATTTAATTCTATGCAATTGTTTTTTGAATTTGATGGAGTGGTAATTTGAAAACTTTCAAGTATGATTATACTGAAATTTGAATGAAATTGAAAAAAAAAACTGGAAAAATGTATAATTTAAAAGGTTTTCAATTCAAATACTTTCAAATTTGAAAATTTTTAACATTTGAAATTGAGCTTGATTAAAAGATATTTCTTTAAATGCGTCCAGTAAATATTCAAATTTGACGATTCACTAACCAATCTTCCAATTTAAAATTTTTAAATTTAAAGGGTTTCCAGATTATTATGCTTGATCAAATGTATTTGAAATCCTCTCAAGTTTGAATTTTTAAATTCATTATTCGAATTTTTGAACTCTAAATTAGTTCTCACAAACTTTTCTTTCTTCAGTAATAAATTTGTTATTAATTTATTTTTATTGTAACGAGTCAATTTCCAGAATTTCTAAAGGGTCACTTCAAAAAATTTGAAATTATACATAAAATAACAAAGCTTTATTCAAAAGTATAAAAAACATCACTTTAGGAAGCAATGAAATTGAAAATAATATTAGAACACATTTCCGAAAAAAATTAGGAAAATAAAAAAAAATTCTGATTTGAAATGTAGGGAAACCTTCCTACAGTGGATAATCATTAATCAAGAGCACAAATAAAAGAAAAATAATTAATTTTAATTTATAAACACGTATATTTTCTTAACTAAAAATTAAATTAAAAAACAGTTGTTAATATTTGAATTTTAAATTACTTATTCTATGTGTTTTGAATTCAAATTTTTTTTTTTTATTAAGATTTTCAATTTAAAATCAAATTTTACAATCCCGAAGGATTTTTTTTTTAAATTGTTTAATTTCATCATTTTGTTTTTTTTTTTAGAAAAAAATGGCTTTCATGATTTTGGATTTTTAGGATTTACATTGATTAAAGTTGGATTTGTGATTTTTAATTTTGTCAACTATTCGTAATTTTTAAAGAAAAATTTTTAACAAAAAATAATAAATAAAATAGTAATAAAATAGTTGAATTTTCAGCTATAAATATAAGTTGTCTACAAAAAAATTAAATAGTTAAATTTTCAGTTGAAAAGATTATTTTTAATTAAAAAAAAAAAAAAAACGAATTTTCTACCAGTTAAATTTTCTAACAAATAGTTGAATTTTCAAGCCAAAAGAAAATTTTTCTACCAAAAAATTTAATTTTCCATCTAAGAAGATGAATTTACAACGAAAAATTTAATATTTGATATTTTTAACAAAAAAGATTTTACAATAAGAAATTAGAAAAGATTTAAGATTTTTTATTTTTTTTTTATTTGATCATCCAGAAATTTAAGCAGATTTTTATTTTTAATTAAAAACAGTTGAATTCAACCAAAAAAGACCAATTTTCAACCACACAGTTGCATTAAAAAATATGTATTATTTTCTACAGAAACTAAAACATTGTTCAACAAAAAACAAATATTTTCAGCTAATTAGTTAAATTTTAAAACGAGAATATTAATTTTTTGTTAAAAAAAATATCAATTTTCAACAAAAGGCGTGAATTTTCAACTAAAAATGATAAATTGGCTACCAAAAATGAAATAGTTAAATTTTCAATTGTAAAAATTAATTTTCAACAAAAAAATAAATAAATTGTCTGTAAAATATTTGAATTTTCAACTAAAAAAAAATTAATTTTTTACAAGAAAACGAATTTTCAACCAAACAGAATATTCTAACAAAAATGGAATGGTTAAATTTTCAATTGAAAAACATTAAATTTTAACAAACAAAAAAAAAATTTCGACTAAAAAAAACTCAACTAAGAAATAGAAATTTTCTGAAATAAATGTATTAGTTAAATTTTTAGTTGAAAAAGCTAATTTAAAAAAAAATCAACAAAATAGTTAAATTTCCAACCGAGAGGATTAATTTTTTTGTCAACCAAAAAAGATTTTTATTTCAGATTTGGAACAGTGATTTCAATAAGAAAAACAAATTTTCAACAAAAATTGTTGAATCCTCAACTAAAAATATTTTTTAAGCAGACCGTTTAATTTTCAACTAAAAAAGACAAATTGTCTACCAAAAATGAAATAGTCAATTTTTCAATTAAAAAATTATTTTTCAATTAAAAATAAAACCAATTTCCATAAAAATAGAATATTCTATCAAAAATGAAATAGTTAAATTTTCAATTAAAAAAATTAATTTCCACTTTAAAAAGAAATTAATTTTCAAGAAAATAATTGAATTTCCTTTTTCAATGAAATTGAATATTCTACTAAAAATGGAATAGTTACATTTTTAATTGAAAAAATTAATTATCAACAAAAAGACAAAAAAATGTCAACCAAAATGATTAATTTCCCATCAAAAGGACGAAACTATCTTAGTTTGAAATTTATTTTTTTCGTTAAGAATTAATTTTTTGAACTGAAAATTTAATCCAGTTGAATATTTCCTCATTTTAATTGAAAATTCATCACTTTGATTGAAGAGTCAACTATTTTCTTAATTTGTTTGGTTTTGTTTTTTTGTTATAAAATTAATCTTTTAGAATGGAAATTCATCTATTTCATTTTTGGTTGAAAATTGATCTTGAAAGCATTCATAAAATTCTACGGGAGATAAATTCCAAAGGATGAAGGGTCGCCCGTGAACTACGTTACCAATCAATAAAAGAAATTTTTTACTAAGAAAGGATTAATTTCTAACCAAAAATGGAATAGTACAATTTTCTGACGAAGAAATTGATTTTCAACAACAAAAAGAAGAATTCTCAATAATATAAAAGATAAATTTTAGATGAGAATTTTGAACCAAATAGTTAAATTTTTTTTAAAAAGATGAATTTTGAAGACAGAAGAATATTTTTTTTATAAAAAAGCATGAATTTTCTACAAAATACATCAATTTTTGACAAAATCCTTGAGTTTCGATGCCACAAGGACAAATTATTTATCAAATGGTCAAAATGTCAACTCAAAAATATTATTTTTCATTAAAAAAGTTCATTTTCTACCAAAAAGTTAAATTTTAATAAAACTGTTCAATTTTCAACCAAACGGTTAAATTTAAACCAAAAATATAAATTTTGATCGGAAAAATTCATTTTCAACGAAATAGTTCAATTTCCTAACAAATTGTTGAATCCTGCACCAAACCAGATTAAGTTAGAACGAAACAGATGTATAATAAAACAAAATGGGTACATTTTCATCCAAGAAGATTTTTTTTCGACCAAAAAAGATGAGTTTCAAACTAAATTTTTGAATTTTCAGCTACAAAAGATCAATTTGCGATAAAAAATATTAATTTGAAACCAAAAATTAAAATGTGTCATTGTTTTCTAGAAAGAAGTAATTTTTAAATGAAAAAAAATCGAATTTTCAACAAGATAGTTACATTTTTAACTGAAGAGATGAATTTTCAACTAAAATGATGAATTAAGTAAAACTGTATATTCGACAAAAGAGTTTATACAGAAAGATAATTTTTTAACCAAGAAGATTCATTTTCTGGAATGTGAATAGTTATAATTTTGACCAAGTAGTTAAATTTTCAACTAAAAAAGATTAATTTTCAAATATATGATGAAGTTTTTCAAGTGAAAAATTAATTCTCCAGCACAACATTCAAGTTCTACCAAAATCACAAAATATTAACAAAATTGTGTAACTTCAAAGCCTTCCGAAATGAAGGGTCAATGCATCAACAACTGTGATTTGGTGATTGTGAATTCTCTCTTGTTAAAGCTCTTTCGGCTCTAAAGAGCACATTCTCATCATTTGACCAAAATAGAATTTTTCATCTTTTGTTACTGTTGTGAACAAAATTTGAATTTTCGATCATATCAAGAAAATTTCAGAATTTGTTATGATAATCCTGTGGGGCTTTTGAAAAACAAGGTCTTTTTCCCAACATTTTTACATATTGTGCATTGTTTAGCTTAAAATGGTCATTTTCGTTTTTTATTTTTAAAAAGCTATTACTCTAATCATTTTCTTTTCATCGAAAAAATTCAAGGATAAATTGACTAGTCTTTCAAAAGTTATCCAGTGCACAGACGACGAGGATGACGATGACAGACAGACACCCTCGTAAGACTATTTTTTTCAGGGGTTTCGAAACGTGGTCATTTAAAGAAATCCGCCAAGCAGTTGAATTTTCAATTAAAAAGGATGAATTTTCAACAAAAAAGAGTGGTTTATTTTTGAGCAAAAAAGACCGATTTTTCACAAAATGCATTAATTTGCTACTGAGAAACACAAGTTTTTAATGAGAAATATCAATTTTCATAAAAAAATGGAATAGTTATATTTTATGTTAAGAAAATGAAATATCCGCCAAACAGCAAACGAATTTTGAACAAAAAAAATATATATATATAAATATTAATATAAATAAATATATATATAATATTCCAAGAGTGGGAGTAGGAGTGGGCATGAACGAGAAGTAGAGTTAGCTTTCTTTATTTTAAAGAAAGGGTTTGTGCTTCCAATGAAAATTTTTCTTTAATTTACATTGATTTTATTTATTTTAAAGTTATGTTTGTTTAAATTAAGAAAATTTTGTTAAAGATACGGTTTCTTCGATTCGAAACAATTCTATAAGTCTTATTGATTATGTAATAGACAAAAGAGATTTTTTGATTGAAATAAAATTTTTTTGAATCAAAGAAAAGTTTCTTTGATTCAAAAAAATTTCTTTTGAGTCTTATTCATTAAATACACTGAGAAAAAATATTCTTTGATTAAAATTAAATTTATTTTAATAAAAAAAAAATATTCATTGGCTTTTAATCCAAGAAATGGTTTTTTGTTCCAGTAAAGATTTTTCTTCAATGTAAAATGATTTTTTTTTATTTTGAAGTTCTTTTTGGTTAAACGAAAATAATTATGTTAAGGAAACAGTTTCTTTAATTTAAAACAAATATTTTTTCGAGTAGGGTGTTTTTAAATTTTAAATCGGATATTAGAAAAAAAGATTCATTGACTCAAAGAAAAATATGCATTGACTCTCAGTCAAAGAAAAAATTTTTTTAATTCAAACAAATTTTGTTTCATTCAAATAGTTTTTGTCTGCAATCAAGTATAATTTTCTTCATTTTGAAGTTATTTTTGGTTGAATTAAAAAAATTACGTTAAAGAAAGGGTTTCTTTAATTAGAAATAATTCTATGAGTCTTATTGATTATGAAATACACGGTGGAAGTAGATTCTTTGATTCAAATAAAATTTCTTTGAATAAGAGAAAAATATTTATTAGCTCTTAATCAAAGAAAAGTTTTTCTGATTTAAAGAAATTTCGTTAGATTCAAATAAGCATTTTTTTCAATCGAACATTCTTCTTGCATTTACATTTTTTTTCATTTTTTTTTTAAGAAACGGTTTTCTTTAATTTAAAATAATTCTATGAGTCTTCTTGATTATGAAATACACAGAGAAAGAAGATTCCTTAATTCAGAAAATTTTCTTGTGATACCAAAAATGTCTTTTTATTTAAAGAAACGGTTTGTGCTTCCAATGACAAATTTTCTTTAATTTAAACGCTTAACAAAAATATTAAAAAACGGTTTTTTTAATTTAAAACAAGTCTGTGAGTCTTTTTGATTATGAAATGATCTAAAAAAATTTTTTTTTGATTCAAATAAAATTTCTTTGATTAAAAAAAAATGTTCATTGACTGAAAGGCTTATTGCTTTGATTCAAAAAATTTTCTTGTGATTCCAAAAATGTCTTTTTATTTAAAGAAACGGTTTGTGCTTCCAATAAAGATTTTTCTTCAATTTAAAGGGTTGACAAAAATGTTAAAGAACCGGTTTTTTAAATTCGAAACAATTGCATGAGTCATATTAATTATAAAATATAATGAAGAAAGAAATTTTTTGATTCAAATAAAATTTCTTTGAATCAAAGAAAAATGTTCTTTGACTCACAGTCAAAGAAAACTCGGTCAAAAAAAGTTTTTTTATTTTAAAGAAATTTCGTTTGATTCAAATAAATAGTTTAATTCAAGATAAATATTCTTCTGAGTTTTTAATTCAGCAATCAGAAAAAGGTTTTTCGATTCAAAGAAAAATATTAATTTTTTTCTTGAATTGATTTTTTTCATTTTGTTAACGAAACGGTTTCTTTGATTCAAAATAATTCTATGAGTCTTTTTGATTATGAAATACACTGAGAAAGAAGATTCTTTGTTTCAAATGAAATTTCTTTGAACAAAAGAAAAATATTTATCAGCTCTTAGTCAAAGAAAACTTTCTTTAATTCAAAAAAATTTTCTTGCATCTACATTTTTTCATTGTGTTAAAGAAACGGTTTCTTTAATTCAAAATGGTTGACATTTTTTTTTTCGTTGAAAATTCATCTGCTTCGTTGAAAGTTGAACTCCTTTCTTCAAAATCTATTTTTGTTGGTTAAAGAATCATTATTTTATTTGAGAATTAAACTATTTTTTAATTAATTTTTCTTACTGAAAATTAAGTTATTCTATTTTTCGTTGAAAATTTATCTTTTTTTGGTTCAAAATTCAACAAAATTCCAAATTCTTTTGTTAAAAATCCATTTTTTCTGGAAGATTCATCATTTAAGCAGAGAATCCAACTCTTTCGTTGAAAATTAAAGTATTTTGCTTTCGTTGAAAATGACTTTTTTTATCCTGAAGATTTAACTATTCAATTTTTGTCTGAAATTTTATATTTTTTAGTTGAAAATTCCCCTAATTTGTTGAAAATTTTTCTTTAAATTCAACTACTTGCTTAAAAGTTTAACAAATTTGTTAAAAAATCATTTTTTGGTTCTTGAAGATTTAACTATTTTGTTGAAAATTCATTTTCATTTGGTTGAAAATGTATTCTGTTGTTATTTGAAAATTCCATTAATTGGTTAAAAATTTATTTCGTTTGGTTGAAAATTTATTTATTTTTGTTAAAAATTCAACTAGTTGGTTGAAAATTGAGCTCCTTTCTTAAAAATTAATTTTTTTCGTTTTAGATTCGCCATTTTATTTGAAAATTGAACTATTTTCTTAACAACTATTTTTTTAAATTAATTTTTATCACTGAAATTTTAACTATTCTATTTTTGGTTGAAAAATTTATCTTTTTTTAGTTGAAAATGTATGTATTAATAATATTAATTATACATTATTATATATTAATTAATCTTCTTGGTTAAAAAATTATCTTTTCGGTTAAAAAATTCAACTCCTTGGTCCATTTTTTTTAAGATTGATCATTTTAGTTGAAAATTCATTTCTTTGATTGAAAATTATTATTATTTTTTTTTGGTTGCAAAAGATTTTTTTACCTAAAGTTTGAACTTTTCCCTTTTTGGTTGAAAATTGATCTTATTTAGTTCACACTTCCACTAACTGGTTGAAATCTTTCTTTTTTTTTAATTCAACTGCTTGATTCAAAATTGTCTTTCTTTGTTAAAATTTTTTTTTTTTTAGATTTATCATTTTATTTAAAAAAATTGGACTATTTTGTCTAGAATTAGCGTTTTTTGTTGAAAATAAATTTTTGAACTGAAAATTTAACTATTCTACATATTTTTTGTTGAAAATTAATTTTTTCGTTTAAAATTAAATTATTTGGTTCAAAATGTATCTTTTTTAGTCATAAATTCTTCTTTTTTGGTAAAAAATAAATCTTTTTGTTTGAAAATTCATCTTTTTAGTTGAAAATTCAACTAATTGGTTGATATATATTTTTTTTTTCTAATAATCTGCTTGGTTGAAAGTTGAGCTCTTTTCTCCAAAATTTATTTTTTTGGTTGAAGAATTTTTATTTTATTTGAAAATTAAACTATTTTGTTGAAAACTATTTTTTGAATTAATTTTTCTTGCTTAAAATTTAGTTATTCTATTTTTGGTTTAAAATTTATCTTTTTTGGTTGAAAATTCAACAAAATTCCAAATTCTTTTGTTTGAAATCCATTTTCTGGTGAAGATTCATCATTTGATCTGAAAATTCAACTCTTTGGTTGAAAATTAAAGTATTTTCCTAAAAATTAGCTTTTTTCATTGAAAATTACTTTTTTTAACCTGAAGATTAAACTATTCAATTTTTGTTCGAAATTTTATATTTCTGAGTTGAAAATTTCACTAATTTGTTGAAAATTTTATTTTGAATTCAACTACTTGATTGAAAATTGGCCTTTCTTGAAAAATTAATTTTTGTTGTTGTTATAGATTCATCATTTAATTTTAACTTTCCCATTTTTAGTTAAAACTATCATTGTTATTTAAAAATTCAACTAGTTGAATTCATTTTTCCGGTTGAAGATTCTTTAAAAAAAAATGAATTCTCAACAAAATTGTTACATTTTCAACCAAAGAAATGAATGTACTACTAAAAGAGATAAATTTTCATAAAATTAATGGAATAATTAACTTTGCAGATAATAAAATGAATTTTTAACAACGTAGATTAATTTTCAACGAAAGAAATTAATTTCTTTAGTTGAAAATGACTATATTATGGGAAATTAGGTTTTTTTTGTGATTGAAAATTAGTTTTTTACCTAAATTTTAACTTTTACCTTTTTAGTTAAAAATGTGTAATTTTTATTTTTAAATTTATCACTTATTTAAAAATGTAATTATCTTGAAAATTCGTTTTTTTTTCTTTCTTAACTGAAAATTTTAATATTTCACTTTTGATTAAAAATAGATAAGTTTTTAATTGACAATTCATGTATTTTGTAGACTATGTTATGAAAAATTCTTTTTTTTTTAATTACTTTTTCTAACTGAAAATTTAACTTCTTCATTTTTAGTTGAAAATTTATCTTTCCGGTTTAAGATTCTTGACTTTAGTGGAAAATTTAATTATTTTCTTAAAAAGTCTTTTTTTTTAGAAAATAAATAATCTTGCCTAAAAATTTATCTTCTTTGGTTGAAAACTGAACTTTTTTGCCAAAAGGTCAATTATTTGCTTGAAAAGGAATTAATTTGATAGAAAATTCATTTATCTTGGGGAAATTTTTTTTTTTCTAATTGAAAATTGATGTATCTTTTTCAAAATTCACTTCTTTGTTTGAAAATGACTTTATTATGGGAAATTAGTTTTTTTGTGATTGTAAATTAATTTTTTTAATCTAAATTTTAACTTTTCCATTTTTAGTTAAAAATGTAACTACTTTGTTGAAAATTCATTTTTCCGATTGAAGATTCTTGACTTTAGTTGAAAATTGAATTATCTTCTTGAAAATTTTTTTTTTTTTAAATTCATTTTTTAACTAAAAATGGAACTATTTCATTTTTGGTGAAAATTGATATTTCCTCGTGGAAAATTCACGTATTCTGTTGAAATTTCGTTTTTTTGTTTGTTTTTTTTCCTGTAGAAAATCAATAATCTTGCCTCACAATGCATCTTTTTGGTTGAAAACTGAACTATTTTGTTAAAAATGTATCTTCTTGCATGAAAATTCATATTTTTGGTTGAAAATTCGTTTTTTCTTTTGTTGAAAATTATTTTTCTAAACTGAAAATTTTAATATTCCACTTTTGATTAAAAATAGGTAATTTTTTAATTTAAAATTCATATATTTGGATGAAAATGTAACTATTTTGTGAAAAATACTTTTTTTAATTTTTAAAAATTAATTTTTTCATTTTTAGTTGAAAATTAATCTTATTTATTTAAAAGTTCAAATACTGGTTGAAAGTTGAACTACTTTGTTAAAAATTTCTTTTTCTGGTTCAAGATTCTTGACTTTAGTTAAAAATTTCATTATTTCTTGAAAATTCGTTTTTTTTTTCAATTATTATTTAACTGAAAATTTAACCATTTCATTTTTTGTGAAATTTTGTTTTGCTGAAAATCCATGTATTTTGTGGAAATTTCGGGGGTTTTTTTTTGCAGAAAATTAGTAATCTTGTCTAAAACTTCATCTTTTTGGGTGAAAACTGAACTATTTTGTATTAAAAAAAAAATTATTTTGTTTAAAAGTTAATTTATTTTGGTAGAAAATTTATCTTCTGAACTGAAAATTTAAACATTCCACTTTTGATTAAAAATTCATGTATTTTGTTGAAAATTAACCCTTCTTGGTAGAAAATTAATCTTGAGTTGCTCGTTCCATTCTAGCACCACAGTCGGGTCCAAGCTCAGGACTGTGGAGCGGTCCTGATAAACTGCCACAGGAATCAATGTCTTGCGGGTAGCGGAAAACTTCGCTCGGTGTTCCCGCAAGCGCTTCAAGGCTTTGCGTGGCGACCCCTTCCTCGGGCACGGTGGAGCTAGACGTCCCAGCGGTGAGGTCAACGCCGCTGGTATTGACTCCTCCTTCGATGTATTTACCGCGGCTGGCGGCGTCACCTCCCGGTGACGGAACTGGACAGTGGATGATGTTCCTTCCGATGCTGGACTCCGTACATGGGCAGGTGGTGCTCCTTCACCTGCTCCAGTTTCCACTGTCGATACGACCGCTGCCTTGGCACGCCGTCGGGCAAGTCTCTGCCGTTTGTTCAATGCCATCCACCCTGTACTCAAAAGGACGACCTGTGAAGGTGCCTGGAGAAGTACCGAGTGAAAGGCGTCGGAAGAAACGGCTCACCAGGGACAAATAGCTCCCCCAAAAGGACGCCCGGAGGGCCTGGAGAGAAAGCTATTTGCTGGCCGAGAAGATGCGACGTCGTGTCTAGCAGTGTCGTTCGATAGTACAAAATGTTTCACAGTCCTTAAAAGGACTGAGCCTCGTTATATTCTTACGTACTAGTCCTAAAAAGGACTGTTGGTATCTTTGATGTAAAGATAAAAGTCGAGGGTCGACGTTGAGTGAAATGGCCCAGTTCCTTTCGAGAAAACGTCGTTTATTGCAAAGATTCTCCCTAGGCTGGAGAGTCGGAGAGTAGGCGAGACAGTAGAGCAGGCTGGCGTAGGTGTATCCCCTTGCTTGGTCGGAGATCGAATGAATCCTGGTGGCTGGAGCGCGCTCTTTTACGTGCAGAGCGCGCGGTGCCTCCCACCACGCGGAAGCGGAGGTGAGAGTGGGAACCTCGGTCCGAGATTTTTTCCCACTCCGTCGAATTTTGGATGCGCGGCCCAATCAAATCATTTCTCGTCGCGCCTCTGTCTCTGCCGCCTGCTTTGCCTCGTTTCTCCGCTCTCGCAGCGTTACATCGATTCTTAACGTATAGAAAATTATTATGACTATGAAGATGAAAGAAATTCGCGCCAATTTACACTATTTTTATATTGGTTGAAAGAATGAGACACATTTTTTTTTGCAGTTAAATTATGAATTAAACCTAAAGTTAAACTAATAAAAAAAATGAAATACTGATGATCAATTCATGAATAGTAATACTAATATAAGCGATATGATGGTGATAATAATATTAAGATATAATATATATATATATATACACATATATAGAATAAGAATATAAAATATATAACATTGTATAACAATAAGAGTAACTGAAGATAATAATTGACCGAGGAAATTATAGAAGGAAATATTTATGGCGTTGAATAATAATTTATACAATTATAATAATTTACCCTATACGCATACCGTATACATTTGGTTCATGAGATCACGGACAAATTTTTAACGGAAAAACTATTTAGCAAAGTTGATATTACGTTATTAAATTAAGCGGGGCTATTCTGCCTTAAAAAAAAAGGAACTGGATTCACGGATAATTGATCAGGTTATACATGAATCATCGTTTGATAAGACAGAAGTGTAAAATAGAAAAGAAAAATATGAAGAAAATAAAGAAAGTAAAAATTACTCGACAAGAGAAAGTGACTACATGGCTATGCGTGAGTCATCGCTAACCCACAGTTACGCCCGTACCTGGGTGCATGGAATTTTCCAAATCGTAGCGCGTAGCTAGCAAAGGTCGTCGTAGCGGCAGAGGAAAGGAACCTTGAGAAGCATTAAATTGAAAATCGTCAGGGACGTAATATTAAGGTTTCCCTTCGTCTTTGTAAAGAGGGGTGGAGATGCCTTCGAATTCAAAGTGATCCCAAATGTGGGGCATTTACAAGTCGTAGGCATCCCCAAACACTTTCCAAAATTTTTTGTGTGGGGGATGCATAAGGTTTTTGAAGCCTTGGGGAAAAATTGTAAAAAGGGTCAATGCGCCTTCGAAATTGAAACGATCCCGACGGGGGGAGGGTTTTTTGTTTTTTTGAGGAGTTTTTGTTCGTGGGGAGTATGTGAGAAGGGGGAATGGAAAGGCTGGAAAAGTGTGCAAGGTGCCTTCGAATTCGAAACGATTCCGACTGTTGGGCATTTACAACCCGTAGGCATCCCTGAACACTTTTCAACATTTTTAAGTGTGGGGAAAAGCATAAGGTTTGGGGAGGCTTGTGAAAAAGTTGGAAAAGGGGTTACTGTGCCTTCGAAATCCTAACGATCAAGACTGTGGGAATCTACAACACGTAGGAAATTTTTCGTGGGAGGACGCATAGGGTTTTGGGAGGTTTGTTAAAAAATTGGAAGAGGTGTCATTGTGCGTACGAAATTAAAACGAGCTCGACTGGGGGAGGGCATTTACAACTGGTAGGCACCCCTGACCCATTTCCAACATTTTCTTGTGTCGAGGGATGCATAAGGTTTGGGAAGGCTTGTGAAAAAGTTGGAAAAGGGGTCAGTGTCCCTTCGAAATTGAAACTTTCCCGACAGGGGAGGGTATTTACAACATGTAGGCACCCCCGAACCCGCACCAACATTTTCTTGTGTGGGGGGATGCGTAAGGTTTAGGGAGGCTTGTGAAAAAGTTGGAAAAGGGGTCAGTGTGCCTTCGAAATTGAAACGTTCCTGACAGGGGAGGGTATTTACAACTCGTAGGCACCCCCGAACCCGCACAAACAGTTTCTTGTATGGGGGGATGCGTAAGGTTTGGGGAGGCTTGTGAAAGAATTGGAAATGGGGTCGAAGTGACTTCGAAATCGAAACGATCCCGGCTGGGGGGCATTTACAACGCGAAGGCACCCCGACCCCTTCTCAACATTTTTTTGTGTGAGGGGATGCATGAGCTTTTAGGAAGGCTTGTTAAAAAGTTTGAAAAGGGGTGGCGGTAACTTCTAATTCAAAACGATCGTGGCTGGGTTTCAATTCACAACACGTAGGCACCTCCGACCCCTTTCCAACATTTTTTTGTGTCGCGGGATGTATAAGGTTTGGGAAGGCTTGTGAATAAGTTGGAAAAGGGGTCGGGGTGACTTCGAAATAAAACGATCCCGACTGGGGGGGGGCGGGGGGAAGCATTTATAACTTGTAGGCACCCGGACCCCTTTTCAACATTTTTTTGTGTGAGGGGATGCATAAGGTTTTAGGAAGGCTTGTTAAAAAGTTCGAGAAGGGTTCGGGGTACCTTCGAATTCAAAAAGATCAAGACTGGGGAGCCTTGACAACACGTAGGCACGCCCGACCCCATTCCAATTTTTCGTGTGTGGGGGATGCATAAGGTTTTGGAAGGCTTGTGAAAAAGTTGGAAAAGGGGTTACTGTGCCTTCGAAATCCAAACGGTCAAGAATGTGGGAATCTACAACACGTGGGAAATTTTTTTTGGGAGGATGCATAAGGTTTGGGGAGGCTTGTTAAAAAATTGGAAATGGGGTCGGGGTGACTTCGAAATCGAAACGATCCTGGCTGGGGGGGGGCATTTACAACGCGAAGGCACCCCGACCCCTTTTCAACATTTTTTTGTGTGAGGGGATGCATAAGCTTTTAGGAAGGCTTGTTGAAAAGTTGGAAAAGGGGTGGGGGTAACTTCGAATTCAAAACGATCACGACTGGGTTCTCATTTACAACACGTAGGCACCTCCGACCCCTTTCCAACATTTTTGTAGTCACGATGGCAAAAATCCATGAATTGGGCTACGAACTGCTACCTCATCCAGCATATTCTCCAGATTTAGCCCCATGCGACTATTTCCTGTTTCCAAACCTGAAGAAATGGCCGGGCGGTAAGAGATTTGGGTCGAATGAAGAGTTCATCACCTAAACAAACGCTTATTTTGAGGGGCTTGAGAAAACCTATTATTTGGAAGGAATGAAAAAAAAGGAAAAACGCTGGACTAAATGTATCAAGCTAAAAGGAGATTACGTTGAGAATTAAGACGCTCATTTGCCGAAAAAAAATCTTTTAGTCGAAAAGTCACTGACTTATCAAACAGCCCTCGTAACATGTATGTAGGCGTTCGTATGAAAAGGCCCTTTATCGGCGGTTTTAGTTTAGGAGATGTTCGCGATTTCCTAAGTCAGGGTCAAAATTTTTCGAAGTGCAAACTTCAAAAATGTCACGAAAACAAGTTTTTCAACCTGAAAGGTTAATGTTGGGCTCAAAATGCCGGGAATTTTTCCGGTTATATGATCCTATTCGTACCTCCGTACCGGCCAAAAGGGGCCTTTTCATGCGGACGTCCACATATTAATAAGGTATATAAGTGTGATAACAGCGTTAAATATAATTGTGAATAACTGGGCAAGATTACAGCATCCAAAATATATTCACTAGAATATTCCATTTCTTTATAAAATTATAGTCATGTGGAAAATTCTGGAATATATGCACAAAAACATTCCAAAATATTCTGCAAGGTCCAGATTATTTAAGAACAGTCCAGGGTTATACAATAAACAGAGAAGTCAAAGAAATTCAGAAATATTCAGAAAAATTTATAAATAGAGGAATATTTTAGAAAATATCAGAAAAAGTAATAATAATGAAGTATCTACAATATTCTAGACAAATCCAGGATACCAGATCAACAATTCCAAACTATTCTACCAAATATATAAAATTCCAGAATATTCTACAACGTTCCAAATTATTTCAGAAAATTTAACAACGTTCGAAAATTTAAGAAATAAGCAAAGTTTAATAGAATTTCAATTAATAATAAGTCTACAAACTTCCAGAATACTTCATAGTATTATGCAAGATTACAGATTCTTCTAGAACATTGTAACTTATCCAGAACAAAATCTTTAATGTGTATTAGAGTGAGCCGAAAAAAACCTTTTTTCAAGAAGCGGATTCTCACATAGAAAAAAGTTGTATTTGCCTAACAGTAGCATTCCTTCTAAAATTTAGTTCGATCGGATAACTTATGTTCTATGCATAGACTTAAAATCTTACGAAATTTAAACAAATTTTCTTATAGCTCAACAAATTATGTTAAATTGTTTTTAGGTATAGTTTTTGGTAGTAAGTACGCAAGTTTGAGCGCGCCTAGGGCGCGCACCTGTTGTATCTCACGCTTCGCGCTCGATAGTGTATTTACCTCGCGCTACGCGCTCGGACGCATTTACCTGACGCTTGAAGCTCGGTTCCTCTAGGTTTTCGCACTCCGTGTACTCGCTATTACGCGCTTCGCCGGCAAATACTCTCTTAATAAGCTTCATCGTTATGACCTGCTCTTGTTTTAATTATGCCAATTTTACCAATTTTATCGATATTTGGTTTAAAAATCCTGTAAACCTCGCGCTCCACGATTGTTTCTGTTCATCGTATAATAGAAACCCAAAGTTTGAGCGCGCTTACGCAACAACCATATGTTATATTCTATGTACTTCAGATAAAAATGACTAAATTTGCATTGGATTTAAAATGAAGTAGGACATTCCTTTACTAAAGCGTATATTTCCGTATCTTTCTAATAAATCGTACAATCAGAAAGATTTTTTCCAACTATCTGAAAAGGGGAGAAAACTAATCTTAGGTGGCAGCACCGAGCCGAGTACTAGACCCGCTGTCAATGAGATACGAATTTCAAGAAAAGAAATTTTATTAATAAGTATAAAGTGCCATTTATACCTTGTAAACATCGCAAAATACATTTTTCAAACTTTTTCATTAATATTTGTCATGTAGCATTCGTAAAAGGTTGATAAATCCTGTTCTGACTGTCACTTGTAAAGTGACGTTAAGTTTACTATAGTTCACCATATATCTCATTGTATGTATAATTTCCATTAAAAGTATATAACCTTCGTATATAAGCACTAAACATATATTTAAAGATTATTTACCCACATATATTTAATTATAAGCAACCATATACCTATTACCATATTGAATTTCGTCTCTCATCGACAGAGGGTCTAGTACTTGGCTCGGTGCTGCCACCTATTATTAGTTTTGCATCACGAACCCCCTTGGCTCTTCTGCGAAACGCATGATCCAACAAACTATGGTACTACCACTTGGGGGTACAAAATACGTTAAAGCCGTGTCTCAAACGATGACCGCCATATTGGTTATCATGACAACGTAGAGACGCTTGCCTAACCACGATTCAAACCATTTCGCGTCATGATTTACTACAGCGTTTCTCAATATTAGATAGTAAAAAGTTGATAATAAGAATTTGGTTAAAACATCGTTTTATTCTTAAAGAACTATAGTTTTTCATTTAATAAAAATTGTACATTCCAAAATATTATTGGATGATTAGTGTTTTGAACTAATGACGGACTGGCGTGGGGTAGCGAAGAAAATCATGCTCAGTCATATTAAAGTCAACGAAAATGAATAAGACAATTTCTCACCGTGATCCTTAACTTCTAAATACCTTGTATCGGTTTAATCCGGAATACGAGTCCCGCAGCCTGTCCCATACAACACTCCTTTTGTGCCCAAAAAATGGTTCTGGTTGTTTTGGAAAATTGGCACAGATGTAGCCTCTGGAAGCTGCGACCACGATCGTTCACCGAACAATCGATCCCAACGCGACTGTGGGTAATACGTCATCCGACTCGTCACTTCCCGCAACACCAGAAGGCAATCGAGTCGGGAAATCACTGCACGAGGAATAGAAACTTTAAGAAACACAGACTTTTAATTAAAGGACTCAAAAAATTAATTGTCTCGAAAACAAGCACAATTGATTTTAATCGTTGCGACCACCGAAAAGTGGCTGCACAACGCTTACACCTTAATTGAAACTGAGGAGAGCAGAAAGAGGGTCCGAGCCTGCTCAACAAAAGAAGCCTCACGCTACTACCTGGGTTCCCACACAACGAAAAGGTAGTGCGCGAAACTCAAAAACAGAGGGAAAATTTTAAGGAGAATAAGCATTGGGCGGAGACCATGCTATGATCAATGAAAGCTGAAGGTCAATCAAAACAGGAACAATAACAACAAACAAATTAGTAACATCCCGCCCGCCTCGTTCGCTGAACGAAACAAATTCCACGTACGAAGGTCAAGAGTATAGTGCCGCCTGCCATGACGCACACAATAAATTTCCATTGGGTACCTGTCCTAAAAACCATGTCCTACATCGAAGTGAAAAAGGGTCGACTGTCGACTGTCTCGTGCCCATTTTAATGATTACGTTTTGGCGCAGTCCATTCATTTCTCTATGGAAGTGTACGAATGTACTCCTGAGATCAGCGGTTCCAAAACTGGCCACGCATTGCTTGGATAAGACGCCAGCAAGTGACATAGCTCAGTTCCTAATGCGACGTTGTTGCTCCGGGAATTTGTTCTAATATTCTGCCTACGAGAGCATGACCTGGAGTTAAGGCGTCGAGGTTTTCGAGATCGCCCGTGATTGGAAGTAGAGGCCGGAAGTTCTTGGATTGGTGACCAATTTCAAAACATTTGAAGCAGGCACCTTTCGGTCTTACGGGCTGCTTGCACTCGGTCGCCATATGTCCGAGTTTGCTGCAGTTATAGCAAAGTAAGGGAGTCCTATTAGTTGCCCTCTCATTTTCCGATTCGCTGTTGGGTTTCGGATTTGCAGAAGTAGTACTTTTATTGCCCTCTTGAGTACTCCTAACCTCATCCTTCAGCGTGATTTTCTCAAACGCTTGCAGAAGTCATTTCGTTTCAGTAAACCGCTGAATTCTCGCTTGATTACGCAGTAATGCATCCGGAATTCCATCAGTCAGGTAATCCAACAAGTCTTCTTCCTCAAACGGTACTGCGTTGGCAAGAATCAGCTTCTCGTGGAAAAAGTCACTGAATGACTCAGAAGCTTTCCACAGGCGGCTTTCGAATTTTTTTCCTCAATGCCAATCTGGTTTGATGATGGTCGAACATGGATGCTTATTCTGTCAGGAGGTTGTCCAGTGACATTCCAATAAATTCAGGCTTTGAGTGAAACCATTTAAAGGCCTTACCTTTAAGCTTGGCACACATCAGAAGTCTACCGTTGGCGTCGTCCAATTCGTAGGTGTTGCACAGAAGTTGTAACTGTTCTTTCCACTTCTGGACATCTTGCCCAGTGCCATCAAAATCACCCAAAAAATCCTTTAGGGTTGTGATATTAATCCGTCGTGCAATAGGTTGCGGTTCGGGACGAGCGGGGTTGTTGCGCAGAAGTTTAATCTCTCGCCTTGCGAGTTGAAGTTCCCGTTCCATTAAATTTTGTTCCCGAATCAAAAACTCCACTTCTTTGTTGTCCATACCTGCCTGATTCTGTTTTAGGTTTGGCTGAGTTGGGGCAGCTGCACTTCCAATCAGGGTTTGCCTTACGTCTTGAATGGATACAGTATCTCCCCTTCCGGTAACCTCCTCGTCGATTTCAACGAGTCGTACGGTGGGCTCAATTTCCTTGGCATCCTCGAGCCAACTTTCCGTCGGGTCTACCTCCTTCAATCGCCTAATAAGTTCAGCTTTCGTGCCGTAGGTTGCTAATTCGCGGCCAGCGCAGACTTCCTTAAGGGTGGATACCCTGTAATTTGTGGGATTCATAACGGAGCACTCTTTTTCTTTGAATCACACACTTAGGATCTGAAGTTAATCGACTCAAATTATATCAAATCGATTCACATAACTCAAGATGGCATACAACACACTTAGGATCTGAAGTTATTTCATTCAAATTATATCAAATCGATTCACATAACTCGAGATGACATACACTGGGCTCACTTCACAAGAAATACACATATCACTAGGCTGCACGCCAGCAACACAAGTATCCAGGCAGAATAATGCCTCACTATTTCAGAAGTTTTAAAACACTAGCACTCCGAATGTAAGGGCATCGTACAGAATGATGCCAACTTACTGCACTTTTTCACTGAATTTGTTTGACCGAAGTTCGCTTTGTGCCAGAGATTTTCACCGTGCGAGACTAGATCTGTCACCTGACTTCGGAAGTTCCTTGCACGCGCGCGCACTTGAAAACGTCAGAAGTTCTTTTTCGGGAACGAAAACTAAAGCATGGCGTCAACGAAGTCCGCCATTCTCGAAAATTTACGTTTCTTACGAAAACATGTCAGAATTTACTTTAAAAATCGGAATTCTTTAACAGGTTTTATGCCTTACGCGAAATGCACACCAGATACAAGTTGGAAAGATTTTACACTCTCCGATCGCCACAAATACAAACTGAATAAGCGACGCGTCTGCGCGCACGCGAATCACGAAGCGTCTCGAGGAAATCTGAATTTTCGCCTCAGCGAAATACAAGAACACCACAAATGTCACGAATGCTTAAAAATATTTTTCCTCAATGTTGGAGGAAAATTTGATCGAAAGGTATTAAATATTTATTCACAATTATCAATACTTTTGCTCAGACCTTTTTTGTTTTAAAATTTGTATTACGTTCGTAATGTAATTAACACATAAAGGGTGGAACGGGAGATGGTGGCAAGTAAACATTTTTCAAAAGAGGGGTTCTTTGATAGAAAATTCTCTAAAATTCAAATACACACCGAGTTAAAGGATTTTCTCCATTAATGGAGTTATCCTAGGTTTTTTCTTTTCTTTGGCAAAGTCGTCTAAAAATTTATAATCATGCGCTTGCACTGTTGTCCAGTGTGTTACCTAATATCTATTCTTGCATTAAGGAAAAACTTGGCTTCGATACAAGATTTAACTCAAGCATTTGCACTTGATTTGTCCTCTGAGAAGTTAAGCTACTTTATATTGTTCAAAACAGTTTGTTCATCTTAAACCAGATTTTGTAAATCAGAGAACGTATTTTCGAATGGAATTATATCATCATTGGATGTAATATCTGTCTTAATGCATCCATTTTGAAACTACATTTGCAAACATGTCAAGTATAAGGTCCAAATTATTCTTCTTTCCTGGATACCTTACTTCATCCTCATTTCGGCTAAGTAAAACTTACATCGAATCACTGGGACTACTCCTCTGACTACTTCGTACAACTTCAAACTCTGGGTGACCTCACCATGGCCGGAGAAACGCAAGTCGCTACGGGCAATTTTCCTGTTTTTTTTTTTTTTTTTGACTGCAATATAAATAAGTAAATATTGTTAACAAGACTTCTCAACCTTGACCGTCAAAGTCTCTTTCTTATTTTAATTTTATTTTATAAATATTTCTATTGAATTTCAAAATACTTTGGCCATCGGATTTTTTCTATATAGGCCCACGTCTGTAAACACTATGAAAAGTTTTGATTCTACCGTCGAATGGCTGCTCAGCCTCCTCCAGAACGTCTTCGACGGTTGAGTCTGGAGTCACCATGAACGCGCCGAGGGCGCGCGTCTGTTGGACCCCGCGCTTCGCGCTCGAAAATGTATTTACCTCGCGCTACGTGCTGGATCTTTCTATCTTCCCCAAATATGTCCATAGATCTTTTAAAATAAAAGGTCAAAGCGTCGACAACTGTAATTTAATGATTGTGAATTTTTTTGTTTAAGCTCCTTCGGCTTTCACGAACACATTCTCATAACGTATCCCGTGCTTTGCCTCGATTAAAATTTGTCCGAAATGCGCAATTTTCTATGTTATGTTCAACTCTATTATATCATTGTATAAACAATCTTTTATGACTACTTTATTAATTGTTCCTTAATTGGCATTAATCTTTCTTCGCAGCTATCCTCAGAAATGTATCATTTCAATAAATGTATAATCATTATTACAATTCATATTGTACAATGTACATTCTAAACTTGAATCAGTCAAAAATGACTGATTGCCAGTCAATTTTGACTTATTCAAACAGTGCAGATTCGACGACTGACAAATCAGTCAAAAATGCCTTTTTGAATCAGTCATTTTGAGTGGCTGATCAAATCAGTCATTTTGACTGATGTAAGCAGTCATTCTGACTGATGTGATGTCATTTAGGCTGATTTAGACTGTATCTTTGACTGATTCAGACTGTAACTTTGACTGTTTAAATCACTCATGCCGATTGATTTGATCAGTCATTTTGACTGATATAAACTGTACCTTTCAGTGATTAAATCAGTTACTTTTGATTGATTAAATCAGCCATTTATGCCTTATTATAATTATTTCATAAAATGGAGGAATTCAATTAAGAATATTAATATACAAATAATTTCCGTTTATATAAATATATTTATTCAAATTATGTGAAATTGGATTATTTAAAATATAAACTAAGTGCAGCAATAATACAAAAAACATTTTTTTGTCACATATCGTTGTAAAACTGTTACGCAATTGTCACAATAAATGCAAAAACGTTGTAACACCGTCATGGAATGGTTACGGATCGAGAACAGAACAAATTTAAATCGTAACACTGTTACATATTTGTTACGGCACTATTACAGAACAATGTTACTTGGTGAACCTGTTCCTCAATTGTTCTGAAAATATTTGTTGACATATAACGCTGTTCCAGAATTGTTATAGAACGATCACAGAACAGATTTACATCGTCACACTGTTACATATATGTGTAACACATATATGTGTTACGGCACTATTATAGAGCATTGCTACTCTGTAACTCTATTCCAAAATTGTTATAAAAATATTTTTGTTACATATAACGCTGTTCGAGAATTGTTACAGATCTCTGACAGAACTTGATTCTGTTACCGATCTCTGTCCGCTGGGTTGTTTGAATGCGCGATAATGAAGAGCGTATTTGCGCTTGGTTGGGAGAGTGGTTAGCAGTTTCTCCTCCTTTCATCCTGCTGGTTTCGAGCGTTCAGGACAAAAAGGCAAATCGTTATGTGCATCGTGAAGTTCTTCCGGGTATTTTAAGTATACTTCCAAAATAAAGGCAACCGGTGAATCATCGGGAACATTAAAGTTAATATTGACATTTGGATCCCACTCGGAATCACCATAAGGAAGCCATCCTGCCATTGACCAACCATAAAGGTTATTAGCATCAAAGTAGACCGAATAAATGATCTCATCATTCTCATTGCAAACTTCTATGTATGAGTTATTTGCTTTGGCATAGCGGTTAGAGCATTGGCTTACTCCACCCCTAATACCTAGCTCAATAAACATGAGTTTAGCAATGCCAGTGAGGAGTTCTAACCTGACCTTAGTATAGTTTAATATAGCATCCCAAGTCAAACCAGGAGTTGTATAATAGTGTGTTGGATCTAGACCATACGCTTTAAAGGACAGTACTCGAAATTTTTTAAAGACATCCGCAAGTAACAACAAGTCTGTTTTCATGTACAAGTCAACGTAGTCGCCTAGATTTTTACAATTAAATTCTGACCATATGCTTTGCGCATGCGCATAGTCTTCATCCGAGATATAGGCATCATTTAGAGAACTATATAATTATTCTTTCTATTGCAATTGTTTCTCCAATAATTTTGCTCTTGAGTCTAAGTACTCGTAGGGCAATACACCTTCGCGTGTAATCATCTAAACGAGTCAATGAAGCGAAATTTGACTGCATTCCCCTTGACGTGTTTTGAGAAAGAAATATATCTTTTATTATTCAATGAGAGATGTTCAACTTTCCCTGAAAATGTTGTACAAATTTCGCGGCCTGTAAAGTGTATGTCATAGCCGGAGATATTGTGAAACACCACATTTATAATACGAGAATCTTGATCATTTATATTACAATCTTGATGGGCCGGCCCTCTATATTTACCCGTTAACTGGCTGTGATTTCAAACTTTTGTGTCACCCGGTGCAATTTTCTTTTCATATATGTGACACACAGTCGCTTCCCTGTAAGCAGACTCTTGTTCACGTGTAAGATCATCTATAGGAATTGGGCATACTAACAAGGGGGTTAGATTGGTGTCCAGCGCCAATTTTTTCGTTACTTTTCAGGTGAAAAGAGGATCCCAGACTATGGAAAAAAAAATATATACAGGGTGGGCGATTTGAATCTATAGTGAATAATATCTCAGATGCTTGTGTAGATACGAAAAAGTGTTTCAGACAAAAGTTGGAGGGGATAATGGGGGACATCTACGGGTATCAATGACTTTGACCTTGAACTCGGTTTTGAAATCAATAATATTTAACTGCATATTTAATAAATAATTAAATATTATTTATTAAATATGCAGTTAGCAATTTATGTTTATGGTAACTTCTGTCATTGTAACTTCGGGGGTAAGTCATTTTTAACACTCTCCAACTTCATCAGTTACCGACGCGCAACGTCTGAGAAATGCCGAAAACTGCGAAGTAATTCTCGGGACTAGGTCTACCGACCAAGAGGGCGCTTTTAGCAGCCCGATTTGGACGGAGTCTCTTATTCCGTTCCATGAACAATCTCCCACCTCATCTCTGATACCAACCGCGCTTGAAAATTTTTCGTATACGAAAATACCGCTCGGAAATGTTCCCATGCCAAAAGATGTCGAGTAAACTCGAGAATAGCCCCCCAGAGCGAATTGTCGTAAACGCCAACTGATGACTCCGCGGGGGAAACACGAATGACAATTAGAAAGAGAAGGGAGAGAGTGGTAGCCGGCCTGTCTCTTTCTAGCCGAAGGTGATTGTTTTAGAACGTTTTCGACATTTGGGACGACTGTTCCCTCTTGATGGCATCTGCGTTTATGCAGTGCCCATGCACTGTAAATATCGTAAACAGAATCGTAAATAAAAGAATACAATATAATGTGAATATGTTTATTTGATTTGAATACTATAAAAAGAAGTACGCTAAAAAATGAAATATGGGAAAGAGGGAGTCCCAACCATCGCCTCGCTTGTGAGATCCAATGCACGCGAATGGGTGACTGGGGTGGGATTGTGATGCCTCATCGCGATCGGACCTCTCCTTCTACCGTATGAGATATAGACAAGGAGCGATCGAATTCGAAACGCTCGTTCTGAGGGCGCAGTCCCATGGAGGTAGATTTTAGAATAATTGAACAGTTTTGACCAATGAGGTGCCTTCACAAGTTCTAGCAGTCACCTCATTTGTCAAAACTGTTGACAATAGACGCTTGTACTTGAGTGTTCAAACAGGGCGGCATTTTTCCAGTTGGACAATAGGGCGTTTTTGCATATCCTTCCGTAGCTTACGGTAAACGCTAAAGTCGCGTGATGACGTTCCTGCGCATGCTCTGCGAGTTTAGTGTTATGGTTTTCCGTTATCCGACGTTCTTTAGCGTATTATTTAGCGTTTACCGTAAGCTACGGAACGATATGCAAAAACTCCCTAATCTAGAGAAGATCAGCAGTGGGACTCCGATGCAGCTTCGAAGTTGAAAATCGAACGAACCTCTCTTTCTATCTCCACACGTTAGAATAAGAGGACCGTTCGATTATCGACTTTTGACACGGTATCGGGGTCCCACTGCATATCGTCTATTTTAGTTCGTAAACTGTCTAGGTGCATTGGGGGCGCTTTGATTAAAAAATTGTCATAAAAGAATCTGGAAGATTCAAGGGCAATTTTTATAATTTTGCACAATTGATGAAAAATTCAGGATAAATTCGAATTCATTTGAGGGCATATGACATCCATAAATACCTACCTTACCGGCCTCACTTTTTCAATTTTCTGAATTTTTTTCTGAGTCTAAGAACTTTTTTTCGAAATGAAATATCGGGCTGAAACTTTGTTCAATATATGAGAAGACAACAAACTGGGTTTACGTACTTTATTTGAGGAAAAATTTCGCAAAAAATTATTTTCGACGAAATGAAAACTGGGTGCATTTTTTGAACCTAAGAACTTTTTTATACGTGAAATATCGGTTTCAAACTTTGAGAAATGTAAGAGCCGACAGTAAAGTACGTTTATATACATCATTTGAGTACAAAAGATGCAAAAAGAAATATTCCAACCACGAAGTAGTATAAGGAGACCCCACTCCCGGAAAATTTGGACGCGTGGATTCGGATTTAGTTAGTTTGCATAAAACAGGCACTCAAACGGCACTGGCGGCTCAGTGCCGTTCGTCAGTGCCGTTTCAGTGCCGTTTCATCGGCAGGGTGGTTCTAAAATAGTAAATAAAATATTATTAAATAAATGTATTAGTACATTTAAGATGATAGTGCATATCACTTGAAAATTTACATATGTTCTTCTGCATTCAACAAATTTACGTGAGATACAAAATCACCTTTGAGCATACAATTAATATTCAAAATAGGTATGAATGTTATATATTTTTAAAGTGAAGTTTCAAGTAATCAATATTTAACTCAATTACAATTTGTTTTAATACACCATTTACTATTGGAAGCAATTTTTCAAGAACAAACATAAACTTACATAATACTAAAATTAGTAACAAATATATTAAAAATGTAACGTATGATTTCTAAGTACGATAATTCAAATAAAATAGTCACACATATAATTGTACGAAATCTTTCAAGGAATCAAATCACTTTTGGTTTATTCAAATTGAATAAAAATGATAAGTATTACTTCAACCTAATAAATAAGCACAAATATAAAAATAACTACACTTCAATAAACTTTTGGAACCTTTAGTATTTTTAGACTACTTACGCTTCAATTTATTGCAATATAAATTAATACTTTGTCATAAATTTAAAAAATGAAGTTAAAGATTAAGTAATTTGGAAGTTGACTACATACATACAACATTGAAGCATGCTATTCAGAGTAATAAACAATTTACATGTTGTAATTTTATAAACGGACATATAAACGACAAATACTGTATGAAAAATACGATTTCGGAAACTAAAACGAAATTTACATTAAGATTCTACGACAAAGATATTTTTTAGATATACATGTTTTATATGGTTAAATCTTGCAATTGAAGTTTAGTGTACTCAAGCATATTATTATGTAACAATATTGGGTTTCCCTGATTTCAAGCACCCTATGATCATCATCATCATCGATCGATTTGATTTGAAATCGCGATACTTTGGGTGTTTCGGTTTGTTCCGTTCGCCAGCTGGTTCAGGCGGTTAACGTTTTTCTGACTGTAATTCGAGAGTCTTAAAATCGGTACATGCTGAGTTTAACAAGATTTTAATGATTCTAGTTAGATTGGATATGCTTTGTAACAAAATTTTATGGTTGTTAAACAATTTATCAAGTTCCTCATTAATGTAGGTCATATCCTGCGAACTAAGAGTTCCAAAAAGTGTTTTTGAAATGTCTCCTACAAAATTGAAAAATCCTCGCTTAACACGGGTCCTACCTAATTGCTGGTCCAGCAGCTTTTTCTGGTTCTCTAAACGCTCTATACGTGAGTTGATCATTTTGAGCTCAAATTCTACAGGGCAGTCATTACAGAGGAGGTTCGATGCAGTCGCATAAATGTGTCGCAATGAGACAAATCGTTCCTCTATATTATCCGTACCTACTCCAAGTATGAAGTGCCAAGTTTGGTGATACGGACTAGCTTCTCCCTGTTCTTCTGAGAAGATAATTATTCCGTCCAGTTCAGTGGTAGTGACTTCCGCTTCAACTGCACTTAGTAGCCACAAGAAGAATAGTGCCAAATTCATCTGCAAAATTATTGGTAATAAGGCATAAGTTGATTGGCATGTATCCTAGTTCGCTTGTCTTTAAAAAATACAGTGTAGTTATTGTTTTCTTGTTTCTCTACAATTACTGCTGGTCCTTTCCATGAAGGAGAGAGTTCGTTATCTTGATGGTTGTTAATAAGTTTAACAAGATCTCCGGGTTCATAGATTCCCGGCGGTATGGCAATTCTCGAGTCTTGTAGTTTTTTGTACTTTAGTTTCTGTGTCTCTATTTTCTCCTTAGCCTTCTTGAGGTAGTGTTCATGTCTATTATGAGAAACTTTCTTTTTCATAAATTCACCTTTAACTACTAATCGATCTGTCATTTTCAACAAATGTCACGTTTTTATTTGCAGTGAAAGAGCAAAACTGTCAAAGCAGACACCATGAAACATACGACGTTGCCGCGTCTACGCTCAGATCTTGAGTAGTAAGTGTGTACTTGTCTGTATACACAACTTCTCTATGTTCATAGCCAAAAATTTTCTCTTAGGTCTGACAGGAAATTAATTAATAAACCATTATACCGGTATAATTATCTAATTTTTGACTTTCTTCGACGTGAATAAGCTACATATTACACATTTAAGGGTTAATGAAACTTATATCGCTCAAGCAATATTATTTTGCGACATAGACTTAGGACTAACTTTTTGCAGATATTATGCGCGACTGTACCTCATTAATTATTTGAAATTCAATATTTCATTTATACTATTATATTACATATACATTTTGGTTCTAACCTCTAATGTAACTTTTTCCGTGAAGCTTCAGCTGAATAATCTCTCTATTCCGTTTATAAAATACGTGTTATTATGTTATTTCCCCAATTTGTAGGTCTATAATATTATATCACTTTCGCCGAAATTATCAATCATTTAATTATGTCCCATTCTAATATTTTTGCAAGAGTATTAATAATTTATATTACGAAACGCTGTATATTTTGAGATTAATTTATGATTGCACGTTGTTTTTCCAAAGTTCACTTTGTTACAAGCAGGATTAATGGCCGAACCAGTCCGTTTTATTCCGAATTTCATTTTGAATGAGTCCGACTGATTTCACAGGGGCTTATGTATAATTTCATCCCGAATCAATCCGCGTGAATGCGAACTACTGAGAGGAGTTCATTCCGAATGACTCCGACTGACTCCGTGGGAGTTTCTATGAAATTCCAGTCTGATTCAATCCGCATGATTCCAAAATTTGCTACAAAATTAATTTCGATTGGATCCGCATGATTCTGAAATTCACACACACACACACGCCCGAAGCACTAGCGACATGGATGCAGAAAGCTATCATCCTTGGGTCGCTTCGTGTCCTCAAGACACACAAGGGTTTCGCCGGCCTGTCGTGATGATTTCTACTGCGCTGTGGCCATCCATCTCACGGTCAACCGAATATTCTGGTTACAGTCGTTGCAGCTCCCTTTTAAGATCTGAGTACCTCTCCTCCTTTGCCTTCTCCTTAGCAGTGATTTTGTAGTCGGCCGCCGGAGCCGAGAATTCGATGACGAATATAGTTCATTTCTCGAAGTCTTGGAGATCGATATCAGACCTCGAGTGTGCAACGGAGACTGCTGTAGACAAAGATGGTGATAAAGCACACTTGGGGCCGCATTATGTCTGTATGACACCGTCCTGTCATGCGAAAATGAAAGCCTCTGTACCTGCTTCCATAGTAGTAAAACGGTAAATTCTTAACAAATTTAAAAACCTGTTATTTAAGAAAAATTTATAACACATTATTAAGTATAATATTACACGAAATGAATTTCGTCTTTGAATCCAGAGTATCACTCTAAAAAAAGCTACAGATTTGCTCAAGTTCAAAAAATGAGTATTATTAAAAATGATTCATAAAGTCAGGGAAAATATTCCCATTAATAATATTATACTTAATGTTATGCCTTTATGCCAAACAATTATTTCTTATCCTGAAGAAAAACTAATCAATTTGAAGTATTATTTGTAATATCAACATCAACACAGTCATTGTACATAGGATTGGATGTTGGATTGAACAATCAGTTTCAAAATCCCAGCAAAAAAACTCAACCCGAAAAATCAATTTCGATCATACTTGCCACACTGGGGTGTTTGACACCCCACGCAACTTTGAACAGTTACCAGTTGAAAATAGTCCGAAATTGTTGCCCATGGTATTCAAGTTTAGCGCTTTGTAAGGATAAGAAAGCTTTAAAATGGAAAACCGAACTCATTCCACAATTGATGTGTTGGAAGAGAATTCTGAATGGGACACAGGCTAGAAAAAGGTGTTTCATTATGAAAATTCCCATAATAGTTTTCTTTTCTTAATGATTTTCTAAGCTTTATAGGAAAATTCAAATAGTTCACTAATAAATCTGCAAGTCGTCGATACTTTATAATGTTCAGACGATATTACTATAAATTATGGCAAATTAGGGCCAGTCATTTTCGGCTGTCGTTTTCCTGTGGTTGCGAGAAAACTACAGGGAAAAAATGACAGGCCTGTCATTTTTTTCCTGTCATGTATTTTCGTAAGGGAAATGGCATTGAGAGCACTAACAGGGTCCGAGCCCCTCCATCTCATCGTCAAGGCCGTGGGAGCGAAGGCGGCCTGGAGGTTAAATATGGTAAAAGACGGAAGGATCTCGACGGCAGTATGGATCCCAACTGACATGGCGAGTAGGCCGTCTCTGAGCATGGTCAAAGACAAAATACTCACTTGCTATCTCTTCGACAAGAATTATCGTGTTAGCCGAGCCACAAAGGACAACTGGGTTAGCGGCAATGCACACCTGCCCACTATGGGGACGACTGGTTTACAGATAGCTCCAGAAAAAACAATCAGGCAGGAGCTGTTGTACATCGTAAAACGATTTGAATGGGCTTCACAATACCGATGGGGTCCTATGTCACGGTCCCACAATCTGAGATTATGGTCATGCTCCAGTTTTGTATTTTCGTAAATTTATTACATTATTTTCTCTTTAGCTATACAAATAAATTAATCTTCAATTGAAATGAAACTATTTTTGACTGCCCGACTAAGAGTTAGTGAATAGACCTTTTCTAAATAGTTGTTTGCCAAAGAGCAACAACTTTAGAGGTAAATTATGATATTTTTGATAAGACAGTGGTTTAATAGAGTGAAGTTTTACCAAAAAATACCGCAGGTATATCAGTCCCAGCGAACACGTTCTATAAATGTTACATAACACAAAGAGAACATTTATAAATAACATTGTTACAATCGTGTGCCATAAAAATTGCAGAACGTAAAGGTCACACTGTTCTGTAACGCAGTTACTTTAAAGATACGTAACAGTTCTGGAATTGTGTAATGTAACCAATATAGAACTGAGTGATAGAACTGTTATGTCACTAGAATGGCAAACGTGTTCCAAGAAAGGAACATAAAGGTCACAGTGTTCTATAACGCTGTTACTGTAAGGATATGTAACAGTTCTGGAATTACGTAATGTAACCAATATAGAACTGAGTGATAGAACTGTTATGTCACTTGAATGGCACACGTGTTCCAAGAAAGGAACATAAAGGTCACCCTAGTAGCAAGATAACTGCAGACTGGCGCCAGTTGGGCACCAGAAAAAGAAGAATCTGTTTGCAGACTGGCGCCCGGCTGGTTCCGCTTTGGCTTGCTGTTCTGGCGCCCGAGTCTGGTATAGAAGATCCTGGATCAGACTGGTCATGACATACACCAGACAAAATTAAAATAACGTAAAATGGTACTAAACAGTTTTCTTTAATAGTTTTACACTATATTGCAGCCCTTTCTAGGAGAATATTGTGCGAAGACGTCACTACATTTCAGGCGAGACACACTGAAATATTACAAACGTAACCCCTTGTCGTATAAGTTTATTGCATGCTTGCATGTTTTTGGATACTTGTGAATCGTTCAAATTTTCCGACTGATAGATTTTCAATTTCATTAATTAATTCCTACATTAATTACTAGTGTTTTAACTAAATACCAGAATCTGGTTCCTTTTCTCGCTTTAAAAAATACATGTGTTAGTGACTGGTCACAGAAGAGTGATCTGTCACATCTCGAAACCCTTTTCGAAGAGTCCGTTCAAAAAATACGAGTGTTAGTATCTGGTCACAGAAGAGTGATTGGTCATATCTCGAAACCTTTTCCAGTTCTCCCTTCAAAAAATACTTGCCAGTAACTGGTCACAGAAAAGTGATCTGTCATATCTCGAACCCCTTTTCCAAGTCTCCCTTTAAAAAATACGAGTGTTAGTATCTGGTCACAGAAGAGTGATCTGTCTCGAAATCTTTTCCAGTCCTCCTTTCAAAAACATATTTGTCAGTGACTGGTCACAGAAGAGTTATCGCTCACACTTTGAATCCCTTTTGCCAAGTCTCGCTTCAAAAAATACATGTGTTAGTGACTGGTCACAGAAGTGATCTGTCACATCTCGAACCCCTTTTCCAAGTGTCACTTTAAAAAATACGCGTGTTAGTGACACTTGTGCACTGAAAAAAAGGATTACTTGTACCAAGTAAATTTTACTTGGCTGAAGTAAGTGCAAGACCTGATTATTTTCGAAGAAATATTTATTTGAGGCAAATAAATATATGCACTTTGAATGAAAAAAATAATTTCTTTCAGCCAGACAAATGTTATTAGGATTAAGTTAACATTATTTGATTCAAAAATACGACCTATTGATTGGAGGGAAATATTTCTTTGAATCAAAGAAATATATGATTTCAAGACAAAAATATACATTTCAAACCAAATAAATGACTCATTGTTCCAAATGAATGTGCCTTGAATGGGAGTGAATATTTCTTTGAAATAAGGAAATGTGAATTGATGGAAAGAAATATATTTTAAAGTCAAGCAAATATTTTATAGGCTCAAAAAACTATTTCTTCACATAAAATTTCTAAATATTTGAAGCAAAAAATATCCCAATGCTTCAAACAAATATTTCTTTGGCCTAAACCATGCTCAAGTGCAAGAAAGTATTTTGTACTTCAACTGTAGTACATATTTTCCTCAATGAACA
This sequence comes from Andricus grossulariae, assembly GCA_011634705.1. Lineage (NCBI taxonomy): Eukaryota > Metazoa > Arthropoda > Insecta > Hymenoptera > Cynipidae > Andricus > Andricus grossulariae. Next base: position 142,550,018 of record JAABKJ010075445.1, read on the forward strand.
AATGGATTCTTTCAGCCTTAATTATAATTAACATTGTTATCATTATACCCATTTAATTTAAACAATTCACATCATTTAAAATCTGGATGAACCTGAAACAGAAAAATTCTATGAAAAATCCACCTCCAGCAGAAATCGAACTTGGGTCCGTCGAGGGTAAAGTCCACAGCGATAAACACGACGCTGTCGCAACATAGAAATTCTAAGGTGGAAAGCCGTATTTAGCCCTCACCATAATTGCCAAAGAAACATTTCTTCAAATCAAAAACATAGATATCGAATTTAACAACATATTTATTTAATCTAAAGAAGTATTTAATCTGAAAAAAATTACGCCAAATTATTGAATATTTGATTTAAAAAAATGATTACTTCGTTGAAATAACTGTTTATTTGTTAGGAATAATTTAATTCTAGTAAGCAAATTAAATATTTCCTTCAACTGAAGAAATAAATATGTATGTAAGTAGTAAGGTACAACCATGGAGCGACCGCCGCCGTCTACCCCCACTCCTCGGCCGCCTGTCCAGACTGGCGCCTACCCCCACTACTACGTCGCGAGGTCACTGACCCCTGTCTAGCTTTTGTTTGCACCTATGTCTGGAGATAAAAATTCTTTGGAAAAGGGAGATCTCTGACGTCATTTCCAGTAATTCAAATCTAGGATTATACTTTTAATGATTTTAACTGAGAATTACAAATCAATGAATTTCTTTTAATGTTTAAATATGAATAATAAAACTTATTTTCTAAAGGAATGGAATGATAAATAAAAAGAGATTAGAGTTACATTTATACAAATTAAAATAGATTTATTCAGCAAATTAAAAAAATTACATTCATCATCGCACAAACTATGGAGCGAATTCGGCATTGTCTAGGATATGTCAAGAAGCGAATGACATAAATAAAAAGTTCAACAATAATATTGATTTTTTCAACACAACTGCGACTGATTTCAACCATTTGTTGCGCAATTCAACCAGAAATCGCGGCCATTATGCTCGTTCAGCTGATTTAGATTTAAGTTTGCTTTTCAATTAGTTGATAAGTTTATTTGTAATAAAGGGCTCTGCCCGTGCACTGTTCTTAAATAAATAAATAAATATTAATGATTTCATAAACAAAGCAAGATATGAAGAGAAAAAGAGGACATGTTTGTAAATCTTCTGATAAAGAACAATTACTTTTTATTTCTTGACTTTTTAAAGCATGACTTTTTAAAGCGGGCTTTATTTCCAAAATGAATTATATTTTTGTGCTTGTCCAAATGTGTTCGGTTCTTATTCTTGCAGCTAAATGTGTTTGTAGTTTCTGAGAATTTCGTCAGTCACTCAAAAAAGCCTGTTTAAATTATAACTGGCTGTTAATTAAGTCTATTAATAAATATTACGAATTTACTGCACCATCAGTTGTGTAAATAGAACGTGCTAAATAGGTGATTTATTTCATGATAAAAGAGAACATTTTAATTTCATAGGATTTCTCAATATTATATTTTTTTTATATTTTAGAATTAGGAAATAATACTGTTATTAACATTTTGCTACCGCAGTATACAATTTGTAAACTCTTTCACACTTTTAAAGAGATAAGAAAATGAAATAATTGATAAAAACTTACAATATCTCAATTTACGTAATTTTTAAACTGTCGGTACCCGTAAAAAAATAGTTACCAGTATAATAACCGATAATAAGATTCTTGGGAAAGTTTCAAATGATGTAGATTTTAGAATTATTTATTTAGAACAGAATTTAAAAGATTTTAAGACAATCAAAAAATTTTGCAGAAAAACTGAATTATTTCAAAAGACATTTCAAAGGTTTTAAAAAGGTGTTAAGACAGTTGCAAAATTGAGAAATTTTAAACAGTTTTAAACAAAATTACATTTTTTAGTATTGTGAAAAAAATTTAGAAGCTTCTTAAGAATTTTGAAAGAATACGAGAATTTTCTTGAGATTTCTCTGAAAATTTCTAAAATGCCAAAAAAAATTTCGAAGGTTTTAAGGCATTTTTTAAAAAATTTGGTCAGTTTTCGAAATTTTAACAAACGTTCGATAACAATATTTTAAAACTCCAATAGTTTTCCAAAAATTTATAAAATATTTTTAAATTGCTGCAAAACTTCTTGAAGTCTTGAATATATTTTAAACAGGCACTAATTTTTCCTAATTACTTCAAAATTTTCTGGATTTTTTTTTTTTTCTTGACGTATGTAAAATCTTCAAAAGTTTTTTTGAATTTTCTCCAAAATCTTAGAAAAATTATATTTATATAACTTTAAGAACAAACTGGTAAAACGTGATTTCTTGTTATCAAATCTCGAAATATACTTTTTGAAAAAAACTTTTTTATTTTTTACTAAAAATGTTTCTAATTGGGGGGCAAATCATGAGCTTTCAAGAAAGCCTTTTTTAAAGAGTAGCTGTTAAATTTTTATTCCATTTGTTTGGGGAATTACATTGAACTACGTACATAAACTCCGTTTATGGGCCCTGGAAATCGAGTGTAAATCGCAAAAATGGGATTCAGGCCAAACGGTGAAGCCATTTTGTCTATCTTTTTGTATACAGACTCTAAACAGTATAGAGAATCTCGGTACAGCTCGATTGTTACGAAAAATATTCGATTTTTCATGCAAAAATTAAAAGAAAAAAATTGTCGTCGACAGCATCGTTCTGGTAATGTGTTCTACTATTTAGCAAGATTGTGTAACACCTTGCTAAAATTAGCGTATATCAGAAAAATAGTATCTTTCTTTGATCTCTCTGTAGCTCAATTGTTTAGAGCACCTTACCGGAAATCAGTTGATCTAGAGTTCGTATCCCAGTGGAGTGAGAGGATAGAGATCCTTTTTTTCTGAATAAATTTGAATTTAATAAAGGCGAGGTTATACCAGTCGGGGTTCTAATAAACATAAAAGCATTTTGGTATAGATAATGGTTTTAACAATGTTTGAAGTCATGCCTTTTTCAGCAACTTCTGCCAAAGGAGAGAGTGGTTAATCGAAGGGAACGCCTTCCTAAAATGAACAAAAAAAGCGAAAACTTTACGTTTGGGGATAGATAAATGAATTTGAACTATTGAATATAAAGTGAGAATATGATCCATAGTACTCCGATCAGACCGGAAATCCAGTAACGAGATAATCCTCAAAGTATGTGGCGTAGAGGAGCCACTGTTTGACAAGTGTGAAAGAAATTTGTTGAGATGGTTTAGGCATGTTGAGTGAATGAAATATGAACGACTGACGAAACAAGCATATCGAGGTCAGGTAAATAGTAACGTACCCAGAGGCAGACCAAGTAAAGAGTGGTTGGAATGTGTGAATGAGACTCTAATTCGGAAAGATATAAAAAGCCATAGAAACACAAGAGCTTGCATGAGAAAATGTATGGATGTAAAGGAAGCTAATGAGTATGCTACGACAGAAAAGTGTGGCGACAAATATTTTATAAGAAATGCATTATGAAGAGTGTCAGTGGAGTGAATGACGCCTGAAACAAAAGACCTTGGATATTAATAGACCCGAGTGGAATGGAGGCGTCGATGGCAATGGTATAATAATAGTAATAAGGAATATATTATATTATAATGTATATACTTTTTATTTTCCAAACTTGTTCTCGGGTTAAAAAGACCACGGTTTTCCATCATACGTAGCCACGGACTAAGTCAAGTAATTGATGAGATGAGGATGTAATTAGTCAATTTAATACGATGTATGAAATCATTTGCGATGATGTTGTAGGTACAAAGTAAGGACCATCAGGTCCTTATTCGTCCGAGGGTCCATCTTGTAGTTCCCATAATCGGCTACCTTGGAGGTATGAAAGCTTAATTTCTTAGCCAACTCAACAAGATTCCGACTTGCCAGCGTCAAACTCAGTTCATCGCGAGCCGTATGCAAAAGGCTGTTCGTCTGGGATCACTCCATCTGTTCCATCAACACTGTTCCTCATAACATTCTACAAAGATTCGTAGCTCTAAAAAAAGTATCCAGAAATGAAAAATTCATATCCAACTGTGTCGCCTGCCACGTAAGGTCATCCGCGGCTAGAGACCGGACTTTGAGAAACAGTGTTGTACGAAGTCTCCTGCGTAAATTTTCCGTTCTTGCTTACCTTCTAGGACAGAGGGAGCAGGAGTGGATGACGTGCACGTTCCAGTTGCGTCGGGATTGGTTTCTTTAAGGAACCACGATCGTAGCTTTCAAAGCCTACAACTTCTCATATAATGGCTGCAACCCAGTTCGTGAATGATGTGGTTAAAACCGTGCTTTGCCCAATATGTCAAATTAGTCACACTGCGCTCTTCAGATCACTTGATTGTATTAAAAACATGCGTCTATGACTGATGATATATACCGGGACAGCCCCGTGGAGACTATTCAAATAAAAAAAATCTAAAAAATGCCTTCGACATATTGGGCTGTAACCATCTTAAGCTTGAGACATTGATAATATAATAATATATAAAATATATATAATATAAAATAAAATAACTTAATATATATATCCTCCTCCTCTTCAGACTTGAGTTGCTCCCAGTGGGAACCTGCGGTGGTTGTTCACTAAAAAGTGGTTTCGGAGTAATAACATATGTTCCCTTGTAATGTAAGCTTCACCTTAAAAAATACACACGTCAAAATAACATTTCAATCATAATTTATAGGGCATTTAAGTCAAAGCGAGACACCATACCCCACTCTCCCGTACGCTGTAAACAATGAATGATACAAACAATAAAATAGCCTCGAAATGGACTGAAACTTTGATTGGCGAATGGCATGCGCACGGTAAAGGTAAGAGTCAAGTTTCAGGCGATGATAAATGTAATGTACATTCCATATAATAGTGGCGCATATTCTGAAAAAGTTCGCATTTTGGACAAAATCGAGTGCGAAGCACGAGATACGTGATGATAATGTGTTCATTAAAGCCGAAGGAGCTTTAACAAAAGAGAATTCATAATCACTAAACGACAGTTGTCGATGTTTTGACCTTTAATTTGAAAGGTCTGTGCACATATGTGAGGGAAATACAAAGACCGAGCGCGTAACGCGAGGTAGATGCATTATCGAGCGCGAAGCGCAAGGTAAATATATAATCGAGCGCGAAGCGCGAGAGAAATGTATAATCGCACGCGAAGCGCGAGAACCAACAGTCCCTCGCCATAGGCGCGCTCAAACTTACGAGATACTTGCAAATTTGAAGCAACTAAATTTGTTACTGTAAAAATTTCAATATCAAAATTTTGAAAAAAAAATTTCGAGAAAAATTGTTTTTTCCTCACAGCGTTATAGGCTGCAATAGAAACAACTAAATTGGTTATTGTAAACATTTCGATGGCAAAATTGAAAAAAAAATGTCGTGAAATTTTTTTCTTCCTGCGCAGCGTTATAGGCTTCAATAGAAACAACTAAATTTGTAATTGTAAAAATTTCTAGGGCAAAATTGTTATAAAAAAAGAAATTTTTGGAGAAAAATTATTTTTTTCTGACAGCGTTATAGGCTGCAATAAAAACAACTAGATTTGTTATTGTACAAATTTCGATAGCGAAATTAAAAAAAATAGATTATTTTTTCCTCACAGCGTTATAGGCTGAAATAATAAAAACTAAATTTATTATTGTAAAAATTTCGATAGCAAAATTTTGAAACAAGAATTCTCGACAAAATTTTTGGTTTGCCTTAGAGTTATAAGCATAAATATAAACAATTAAATTTCTTATTGTGAAAATTTCGATGGCGAAATTAAAAAAAAATTCCGTTAACAATTTTTTTCCCCTGTGTTTTCTAGAAAATACACAAATAGTACCGAAATAATACCCAAAAAATACCGAACCTTATTCTGTGAGTTTATTCCCAAATAATACCGGAGTAATACCCAAAAAATACCCAATCTTTTTTTTTCAATTACTGTCCTTTTTTCAGAAATTTTTTTATTTTCTCGGAAATTCGAGAATTTTAAAGATTTTTTTCAAGTTTTCAACATTTGAGTAAAATTTTCTAAAATTCTTGGGAATTTTTTATGTGTTTCCCAGAAAATACCCAAACAATACCGAAATAATACCCATTGAATATACCAAAATTGACTTTGCGAGATAATACCCAAATAATATCGAAATTATACCCAAAAAATACGGAGAAACTCACTTCGCGAGTTTATACACAAATAATATCGGAATTATATCATAAGAATACCAAAACTGTCTTCGAGATTTTATACACAAATTATACCGAAACTGTACTAAAAAAATACTGAAACTTTTTTACCGTATTTAATCTAAAAACTGAGAAACCTCGAAGTTGCAAAAATGAAAAATTCGTATTACTTTTTTTATTCATAATGTGTCCCCTGAGAGTTTACATGACTGCCATTTCTTACAATCCTTCCGTCTACATATTTTATAAAATCTTATCCTTACTATTTAAAGTTATATATTTTTCCCTATACTTTCGAAGGAAACGGTGGCGGGCGATGACCTTACAAAAGCTCATGTCCCCAGCCCTCTTAAATAAAATTTTTATCGATTCTGCATTGTGCAACAGTAGAATTATTACTATATTTATAATTTTCTCACATTTCAGACAATTTTTAGCATGTACACTTTAAAACTTACCGCTATGTCTAGCGCTCTGTGTGTCTGACGTCTGCGCAGACAGTCAGTTTCAGTTTTTCAGTTGACTCCACAATGTGTCTTAAGATTTGTACGTACCGTCGATACGCGTACGTTTCTATGGCACCAACGCGTTGTTACCAACTGTCGCATGTTACTTTGGTTCACGTTCCATCGTTCCGGCAGTTTAGGGTTCAACTGTCTTATTGTGCATTATACCTCTGTCCGTCCGACCGGTGCAGACAAAAAAGTCACAAGAGTAAAAGAGATAGAGAGTACATTTTGTTCAATTTTGCGCTCTCTATCTCTTTTACTCTTATGGACTTTCTGCCCGCACCAGTCGGACGAACAGAGGTTTAAATGCACATTCACTGTGATTGATGAAGGTTATGTGGGTTCTGTGTTGACTGCTTTCCTGATTTGTGACTTTTTGAAATTTTTACAATCACTACACCTATTCAGAAAAGATTCACTTATCGTCTGCTGTCGCGAACACTGGGCATGCAAAATGCATTGCTGTTATTATAAAAATTATCACTTATAAATTTTTCAAACAAAGTATGGTAGATATCGGTTGTTGGATTTATTATCGGGAAAAGAAAAGATCCTTTATTTAGTTACGTGCTGTATTGAAGTAATGACGAAGTAAATTATATTGAAAAATCGTGTAAAAAGCTGTTAGGTAAAGGTTACCTAGAACTTCAAAAAGTAAACAAATACAAAAAAAATGAAAGTCTAGTATTTTTCGATATTTTCTCGTCATAAAAAAAGTAATTATAAATATCAGCAAAATTAAAATCTCGTTTAATTTGCAGATTTAAGACCGAAATTTCTGTTTTTATGATAGTAGTATTATCACAGTGTTGAAAATCTAACTTTTTCCACACACCATAGCTTCAAATTACACTGTATGATTCAACAGTATTTACTCAAAATTTGTGAATCATTTTTTATCGTAAAACAGCCTTACATTTCCTTATTTCAAAAATGTCACACTTTTGTTCCTTTTTGAAGTTCTAGGTAACCTCAAACTAATATCTTTTCGTGGATTTTTTAAATATAATTCACTTTGCCATTAGTTTCAAACAGCATGTAACTAAAAGAAGGTTCTTTCCTGGTTCCGAGAACAAATCCAACAACTGATATCCTTTCACATTTTAACATTCTTATAATTTATGATTGAGAAAGTATTAGAATTGTCTGAAATTTGACATCACAGTTTTCCAACGGATCTCCACATTTTGAGACCCCCTTAATCCGAAAATCAAGTTTTGGCGATGGCATCTGACTGTCTGTTTCTATTTGAAATCCCTACCAAATTATAATAAGACCTTTTTGAATTTTCTTGACAAATCGAAACTTCAAATTTTGATCGCACAACAAATAATGAAAAATCAAAGTTCTATTTTCTGGTCAAACTATATAGGCTACGAAAAAAAAAAATTAGTAACCAAAAATAGTGCACCGAAAACACATCTAAAAATTTGTTATGAATCAACTTTTTGATAGGACGCGTAGTTTTGGTTTCAATCGTAAAAAATAACATGAAAAATTTGTGGAAAAACGACAGAAGGTACAAAGAACAATTAAGAGACAAAAGTTTTTCACCCAAAAAAAGAGATACAAATTTGTTATAATTTATTACATTCTCATCATTTATGATTGAGAAAGTATTAGAAATCGAGCGCGTATTAGTTCGAGTTGGCGGTCGTTTAAAAAATGCACCTATCAATTACTCCTGCAAATTTCCTATTGTTCTTCCATCTAGACAGAAACTAACGGAATTAATTATACGAGACGCTCATCATAGACAGTTGCACGTAGGAACTCAGACGCTTTTAGCTACTTTAAGGGAAACTTATTGGATATTGTCCGCAAAAAACGCGATTCGGCGAGTCCTTTCGAAATGTGTAACTTGTTTTCGTGTGAGACCTAAAACTTCAACACAATTAATCTGTAATCTGCCGTCGGTGAGGGTGACACCCAGTTGAGCATTCAACGTCATTGGAGTGGATTATGCAGGACCGTTTAGCACTAAAGTTTCGAGAAATAAATCTGCGAAGGCATACTTGTGTATATTTATTTGTATGGCGGTTAAGGCGGTTCATTTAGAAGTCTCATTTGACCTGATAACAAATGCGTTTCTGAATTCGTTTAGAAGATTTATCGCTCGTCGTGGAAAACCTACAAGGGTAATGTCAGATAACGGAACGAATTTTGTGGGTGCAAAAAATAAGCTACTTGAGATAAGAGAATTCCTGGGAAAAAGGAAAAATCAATCCGAAATTGTAAATTTTGCAGCGAAGCAATCAATTGAATGGGAATTCATTGCGCCTTATTCTCCACACGTAGGTGGATTATGGGAGGCGGCAGTCAACTCTGCAAAAACGTATTTCAAAAAGACGATAGGGGAAACCTTGCTCAGCTTCGAGGAATTTCAAACTATTTTTTGTCAAGTTGAAGCATGTATGAATTTGCGACCTCTTTGTCAGTTGACCTCAGATCCGAACGATTTCACTGCGCTGACGCCTGGTCACTTCTTCGTGGGAGCTTCTTTACATGCTTTTTCTGAGGAAGACGTGTCTGATGTTAAATTAAATCGGCTGTCGCGTTATGAATTACTTATGCATACGTATCAAATTTTTATGGAAAAAATGGTCAACATATATGTAACTCAGTTGCAGCAACGTGGAAAGTAGGGTCAGATAAGTAAAAATGAGATGTTAAAATTGGGCGCAATGGTGATTTTGAAGGAAATAAATACACCACCATTATCGTGGAATTTAGGAAGAATCGAAAAATTACATCCGGGCGATGATGGCCTTATTAGGAAAGTAAGCGTGCGAACTGCTTTGGGAGTCGTCGAAGGATCATTACCTAAAATTTGTGTACTACCAATTCAGTCATAATTATATTCTGTTAATTGTATAACCTCTAAGTCTTATTTTTCATTGAAATCCGTCGCTTTCAAGGCGGGCAGTATGTTGATACTTAATTCTAATTCTTAATATATAAATTATGAGCTTAAGAAACGAACAATAGAGGGCGCTATAAGAGAATGTAAAAATGTCGTCAGTTCTCTGTGAAAAGAAAGGAAAGATGGCTTGTTCATTTTAATCTTTTGTAAAATGTCTATTTGGTGTGAAAAATAAAGAAATTCAGTGAATCCGTTGTATAGTCTATTAATCACAAACACAGTCGCCAAATCGTTCTCTCGTGGAAACAAATACATATTAAAATAAAAAAGTTTCAAGAGAGCCCGAAGTGAGCCCTAAGGTTTAACTTAGAAGGAAGGTTACCCAAGTGTCCGCCTCCGATTTCATTCGTTCTGAAGTACGTTTTAGAGCACTACAAAATAAGGTACACGTATTTTCTTATACGTGCCAGAATTCATATTCAGGGGGTGAAATCACCCTTCATAGTTTTCGAATAATTACTTTAGAAATATACTTTCCAGAGAAATTAATCATTAGGAGGCAGTGTAAATATTGTTTGAACTGTAATTATGTTATTAAATTGCAGTAAAATATTAATTTCCAACCATCACCCCCTTAGACGGGACTTCGTAGTACGGTGAGGGCAGCACCTCGATATGGCAGAAAATGTGATGTCCTATATATATATAGTTCTCCCACTCTGACACCCCATACCGCATCTAGGTTTATAATATCTTTGAACTAGGCCATGCTAGTGACAAAACGTTTTCCGCTTTGAGGTGCAGTCCCACGTGGCCAGAAAACGTCGGCGTAAAGCAGAAAGTCGTGAGAGTTAAGGTGCTTTTACACCTCTGCATGCTTGCACGCGCGTAAGCATCAGCCCTATGCATCGCCCATACTCTTTCTGTTCTCTTAGCATCCGTAGGGGTATCGTAGTACAAATAAATCCAATAGACGGCGCTCCGATCAGGTAGGTCTGTTTTTGCATTGTTATGTAAAGAAAAAATACTAAAATTCATTTAAAACTTGATACTTTCTAAAATATAAAAGAAGAAAATAGTTTTCAGTAACAACGAGAGCAACTGTAATTAGTAATAAAAAAAATTCATAAAAACATGTAATTTAATATTAGGAAAATTGAATATAAAGCTGAGTTTTTTTGAAAACAGGTTGAATTGTATTCATATTTTTCTATTGCTTATTTGGGCAATGTAATTGTTTCATTTTATGAACAATTGTAATTGTTACAAATTTCGAACATTTATTGATATTATTTAATTAATAATAGTAAAAATAATATTCAAACCTTAATAAGTAGCCTTATAATATACTCTCTTATTAATTCATCTAGAAATTTCCTCTCTCTGGAAAATATATATTTATTTATAATTTATTTATAATAAATTATATATGAGGGTGTTCCGAAAAAATTATTTTTCTGATTTTTTAAAGTCTCAGTCCCTCATTTTGTGTCTTTTTGTGAAAAAAAATTTCCTAATTTTTCGAAATTTTTAGAAAAATGTTTAGAGGTAGAGCACGGCCTTTAAAGTACCCCATAGCGTTAAAAATTCAGTAAGTCCTTGAATTTTGAAAATAATCATAAAAAATTTACAACGATGATGTAAAACTACCATGTGAGCAGTACAAAGCCTGACAAAATTTAAAAAAATTGAATTTACCCTTAACTTTGCCAAAACTCACACCTTTAGATACTAAAAAGTAATTTTTAAGCATCTTTTCTGAATTTTATGAAAGTAAAATGAAAATTTAAGTGGCAAATTATATATAGTAAATTTATTATACAAATATGAAAAATATACTAATAAAAAAAGAAATATCCATGAAAATTACATTTTATTTCTTCTAAAACCGATTATTGAAAATATTCAATATCTTTATTTCTTTATTTCGTTTATACTCTCTCCCTTTTACGGGTTTGAGTCTTTACATAACAATTACATATATTCGTACAATCAAGCCTTATACTGCCTTACTAACTATTTTCTACATATCGTCTTAAAATTATTATTCTTATTTCTAAACGCTTGCGACTTTGCCCTGGGCTTCTATTTCCTCTTAACATTATCAATCTCAAAAGTGAACTCTATTGCGCAACACTACTTCGTAATTCTCCTTCTTTAGGAGTCATTTTTGCCTTTTTTTTTTGCTACCCTGTGCAACCAGCTTTCTCTCTCGGATCTTCCAGCTTCTTCATCCATTCCTCCCCCTGACCATTTTCATTCAGAATACATTTAATTCTCTCTTCTATACCCTCCCCTCCCCCTTCGTCACCTGTACACCTCTCTAACACATGCAACCATGTTTCCTGCTCATACCTATATACTCTACACAGATTCTCTTCTTCATTCATCCAATACCTATATGCTCTCACACCCTCTCCCATTCTGAATCTCGCCACTCTATTCCATTTGCTCTCCTTTTTAATCTTTTTCAGGTACTCTGGTTCCCCCTGCCTCTTAACCATTCTATACACTCAACAAGATTCCGGCTTGCCAGCGTCAGGCTCATTCCATCGCGAACCGGATGCAAAAGGCTGTTCTTCTGGGACTGCTTCATCTGATCCGTCAACACTGTTCCTTATAAAATTTTATAAAGATTAGTAGCTCTAAAAAAGTATCCAGAGGTGAAACCTTCATCTCCAACTGTCCTGTCTGCCGAATAAGGTCATCCGCGGCTAGAGACCTGACTCCAAGGAACAGTGTTGAACGATTTGTTTTTTTTGTTTTTCTGTTTTTATCCATTATGTCTCAGCATAAAATATATTTATGAAGAACCATTTAATATATTTATGTTTGATTATAAACCAATCTATTTAGATTATTACATTTTCCAATTAGGAACAGAAACAATCAAAAATGTAATGTATTTCTAACATTTCTAATATTTAATGCATTCTTCTTTCGAAAATTTTAAATAAAAAATAGATTTCTTTCAATAAATTGAGGTAAAATTATTAAGAGTCAATTAAAAGGATTCTGAAAATATTCATAAGCAAACCCTGCAGATTGGAACAAATCATGAGTTTAGTGTCTCTATTTGAAAATTTGGAAATTAAGATGGAAAAGAAATATATTTTATCATGAATAACTTCATGCAAAACGAGCATGAAAATGACTCACAATTCAAAAAACAGAATTCCAAACTATCGCACTTTTCGGCTCATTAGAGACAAAGATAACCAAATGAAAGAAGAGGGAGAAAAAGAAAACAAGTCAACCAAAAACCAACCTCTCACTTTTTTTTCTCCGTCCTTTTTATACTTCCAGGGAACCAACATGTTTCGGGACCAATTTAGACCCCTCATCAGGAATCATTTATAGGAAAACTACATGGTATAATTAAAAATTCTTATGCAAGTTAAATAATCAAAACATAGTACCTGCAATTAAAAGAAGAGACATATACATACACAAATGCACAGAAAAATGCATACACATACATATACATACATATGTATACTTTCCCTTTCAAAGATTACTATATCTAATTTTGCATTCATTAGTGAAGAAAAAGAAAAGTGAAAAAACATATAAAAATTATTCTCTATGATAAAAATAAATAAATATTTGAAATTCTATCCATTCGAACAATTATTTAAAATTAAAACAAAAATGGTAATCATTAATTTCACGTATGTATAGATATATACATGTCTTATAATTCAATCTGTGTCGCACGGTACATCACAACACTACTGTTGAAAGTCACAAACACAGTCTTTTGCATAATAATTTTTAATTAGACCTTGTAGTTTTCCTATAAATGATCCCTGATGAGGGGTCTAAATTGACCCCGAAACATGTTGGCTCCCTGGTAGTATAAAAAGGACGGAGAAAGAAAAAAGTGAGAGGTTGGTTTTTGGTTGACTTTTTCTCTTTTTCTTCTTCTTTTTTCATTTGGTTATTTTTGTCTGTCTTTAATGAGCAGAAAAGTGAGATAGTTTGGAATTCTGTTTTTTCAATTGTGAATATTTTCATGCTCATAAAATGCTACATAAATGTAATAATCTAAATAGATTGGTTCATAATCAACCATGAATAATAATTTTTTGAAAAAATTCTATTTGCTAATTTGAATTAAATGTTACTTCACTGCAAGTAAGAAGAGTAAAAAAATTGGCAAATTTAAGAGAAAACCGCGATATGTAGCATTTAGCTACATTTTAGATAAAATTTCTGGAAACAATAATTCATTGCCACAACAATTTACGTGGATATCTATTTAGCAGTAGAAATTAGTATTCTATGTATTATAAACAATTGCCATTAAAATGCAACGCAAGAAAATCAAAACTAGCTGCAAAAACTCGAGAAACACATTTTTTCACTAATGGGGTTTTTTATTCGGTGTATTAAAGAATGAGGTTATGTTTATTTTCTATATAAGCGCAGTCACCATCTTAAAAACGTAAATTACACGTAAAAAACTAGGGACGTAAATTACGTAGGTAATTTACATGTAAAAAACTAGGTAAATTACCTAAGGTATATTACGCACGCAACCCTGCCGACAGTACATTTTCGCAGTGCGATCAAGCTATTAGCTGTCATCGAGAAATGGCGTCAGTCGGCTTCCTTCACACTTCAAGTCATTGCTACATTTTTCCACTCTCACTTTTTAGCAGTTACCATATTTTTTCGATAAACCATAGGCTTACCCAATGTCCTGCCGTCGCGAAATCCCTTCCGGCGTCTAGAAAATTTTCAAAGTGCGTTTTTATAGCCTTAATCCCGATTTATCGAATCTTAGTAATAAAATTTGAGCGCTCCACAAATTTAGCCATTTTTTTGGACACCGTTCCAACAGCCTTAAAATGGCTACAAATCCAATAGGAAGTTTCACAGTTTGAAGCACATCTAATTTTAAATTGTTAAATTTTAAAGCCTTATTGTAAAATCGTTAAATTTTCAAGGCTTGAGCTTAGGAATTTCAATTTTTTACACAATAATGCGAAAGTTGTAAGTTTTGTGAAAATGAGTTATTTTTTAAGAATTTTGTAAATGCACTTTTCAAATAGCTGTGGGGCTCGTATTACAGCTTAAAGCGATAATATCGCTAACTGGAACAATTTCAGATTTAATGTCTTGATAGTTAAATAATTTGTAGTGTTTCTTTTAGAATCTGTGAAATTTGTATTGCCCTACACATACAATTTTTCAAATTTAAAAGTTTAAATTTTAAAGAGGTTCTAAATGTACAGTCAAGATCAGAATTACTTAGCCTTTAAATTGATGGGCGAAATTGACAAAAAAGGCCAAGTAATTATTGTAAGGAAATGTGGGCGTATTTTTATATGATTATCATTGTAGTTCTTGTATCTCTTGTAGTTCTTGTAAATTTTGTACCTCTTCCATTTTTGAATCAGATTGTCATATCCTGGAATACTTCGATCAATTACTGTGCCCATAATCAGCCTGGAACTTTGTCGACATGAATTCCAAGGACAAATTGATATATCAGATAAAAATATTTGTACTTGGCATATATCTGGACAAAGATGCTGTAATATCGGAGATAGCGGATCTCCTCTAGTTGTCAATGGCCAACTGGTTGGTGTTTACGGTGGAACAGCAGGAATCCGTATATTTTTAAATAAGCCTGATGTTTTTATGAAAGTAACTAATCCTGAATACAGAGATTGGATAATTTCAAACTTGCAACAATATCCAGATAATCCATACAATCTGTTGAACCCACACAGCCCACGGAGTCCACGTCTTCCACATATGTAGTCCATCCAGCTACAACCCACACGTCCCATAAGAATAATATGTAAAAAACTACATTTTTGTAAATTCTGTCCAAGAACTTTTTTTCGGATTTGTGTGGAATCCAATCGGATTAGGTTCACTGAGAAAAATGGATTATACCCGGTAATGAAAAATATGTTACCGGATATAATCTTGGACTATTAACTATCACCGGCACACAAAAAAAAGTGGTCTGCCTGGCGGACTACACCGGCGTATTTTTCCAAAAAACGCAAAAATATACGTAAAATCGATGAAAACAGCATGTCCGGTAAACTAAACAAGCTTATCTATATCTTTTTGGGTTCGCTGAATCCGAATCCGGGGTCCAAATAACCCAGTTGGCTCATATTTTTCCGAAAAACGCAAAAGTAGACGTAACAATGACAAAAACAGCGATTTTTGCTGTATTTCTTGGGTAAAAATGGAACTTTCTATGTCTAGTGAACTTAATTACCATAAATGTCCCGATATTTACATGGATATGAAACAAGATATCAACAAGTTTGACACATCCGATTATCCTGTAAATAACGCTTACGGTATACCTTAAGTCAACAAAAAAGTTCTAGGCTTCATGAAAGATGAGTGCAGTGGACAGGTCATTACTGAATTTGTTGGCTTGAGGAGTAAGATGTACAGCTTCCGCGTGAATGGCCAAGATTTTGTAAAGAAAGCCAAAGGCATAAAAGCAGGTGTTGTACAGAAATCTATGAACTTTGATGAGTACGTTGACTGTTTGAGAAATGCTGCGATTCAGACTAGAACGCAGTATATCACTAGATCGCGTCTTCATCGAGTTGATACGGTTGAACAGTCAAAAGCGGCCTTAAGCCCCTTCGATGATAAACGGTATCTTTTACCTGAAAGCTCTGATACGCTAGCTTGGGGCCATTATAACGTTAAGGATGCAGATGTAAATAATTAACCTATGAATCGACGTGCCTATTTTAAATACTTTATAAGTCGGTAAAAAACATTGTCGGGGATTGATAATGATTGTAAGAACAACAAAATAGATGAGCGATTTTAAGAAACATTTCATATGTTTTTATTCAATAAAACCTTACATCTGATTACATATAACTAAAGTTAAATAAATGTTAAGTTTAACATTAAAGTAACTTTAAGCTCATAGTAAAGTAACGTTAAGCTAACGTTAAGCTAATGCTACTGTAACGCTAAGCTAACGTTAAAGTACCGTTGAACTAACGTTAACGTGACGCTAAACTAACGTTGAAGTACCGTTGAGATAACGTTAAATTGACGTTAAAGTAACGTTAATCTAACGTTGAAGTAACGTTACACTAAGGTTAAAGTAACGTTAAACCAAAGTTAGAGTAACGTTAAGCTAAAGTTAAAGTAACATTACTTTAACGTTAGCTTGCCGAGGAAAATAAAATCTTTGTTGAGATTGATAGTGATTGCATACAAGTAAACCATAACTCTTAGATATAGTTTTAGATTATTTTACTATAAATTCGTTATATTTCAATAATTCATCTCAATTATTTCATAAAATTATTTTTTTTTAATTTCAAGCTAACTGAAAAAAAGCCCTGAGTATTAAACAATTATTGAAACATTATGTTAAAGAAGTCTAATGTATTATAATTCTATGGACAATAGAATGATACTTTTGATAACCAATGTGAATTGTTTTCATTTAGAAGGTTGAAATTTTTCTCAATAAATATAATAAATAAACAATTATATATGTTTAAGTGTCAACTCATCTTAGGAGTAGAGTCAACGAATGTATGAGTTTCAGATCTTCCTGCATAGAAACTCCCAGAAAAAAAAAAGTTGTCCGAGTTGATCTTGAATAGTGGTCAAATAAAAAAAAATGTTCACGTATAAATTGAAAACTTAAAAAAATAAAATGTGTATAAAATCATTTTACGATCTTTCTGAAACAAAAAAAAAACTGAAAACTAAAAACTTAAACAGGAACAAACCTGAAAATGAGCTACAAATAAAGTATCTTGGAGAACCTTTTAATAATTTTTATTTTTAAATATGTAAATATGTTCTCTGGGTGTGTGTGTGTGTGTGTGTATGTCGTAAATGTGATTTTTACATATGTTTTCAAATCCTTGAGCGTCCTCAAAAAAGCGGTAATCTCAAACAAACAAAAAACCTGAAACAGAAAAAACCCTGAAACAGAAAAAAAAACTGAAAATGAGCTACAAATAAATTATGTTGAAGAACCTTTTAATAATTTTTATTTTAAATGTGTTCTGTATGTATGTATATATAATTAAAAACTAAAGGTTAACAACCACCGCAAGGTCCCACTGGGAGCAACTGTCATCTAAAAAATGACATCGCCTGGTATCCCAGAGTCACCGTTTAAGACACCTCACCCAGGTGCCATTCAGCTTTCGGCACGGTTGCTACGCCTCGGCCATTTGTGGAACTAGTAATCTGTCAGTGTGGCATTACATGTTTTTTAGATAATTAGGGCCTATTCCTGTTTTGAATTAAATCTGTATTTAAAGTACAAAATTGGGTAATTTCAATATTTTGTGTGCAAAACTTTTTTTTTATGTTCGGGTTAGAATTACACAAAAAATACTGAAATTACCCAATTTTTCACTCCGAATACAGATTTGATTAAAAACAGAAATAGGAACTTATTATCTAAAAAAGATATAATTCTAGTATTAATGGATTACAATGAGTTAATTCAATTTTGAGTTTGGGTGCTGGTTACAATGCCCTTAAAGCAGGACACATTAATATGAGCAGCTGTTGTAAGGAAGCACTGGCACTGAATTTTTTCAGATTAAATCCCTGATATTATATTCGAAAATGTTAAATTTATAAAAATTCTATCGAGGTATATCTAATATATGCATTGTCGCATCATGCAGAGATCCGAAAAGAGAGGTTATGTAGCTGTGATTGCAAATTTATATATTATGCATTTACTTAACAAAATTGAATATTGTATTATGAATCTTTCCAATGAAACACTTCTAAAACCTGCGAAGTATTGATATACAACGATCATCAGACAACATCTAAGCACACTGCACGTACGTGAAAACAATAATAATTAGATGGAATTTAGACTTCAGGCGCCGGCAATAAAGTCCTTTGTTGGCTGCTTTTCGCGAAAAGCGGGAAAAGCGTAAGTCAATGTATTTTGATGTACTAAGTACGAATATGGCATTAGGGTGCCAATTTAAAATGTAATCTTTTTTTTCCTGAGGTCTTAGTCTCAAAATTTGTACAGTTTGACAAAAAAAGACCACGTATTTTGTTTTCCACATAAAATTTTCTTGAGCTCCCGCAACATGTTTAAAGTTCTAGGTTCGCTAAATGTTTTTTTTTTTTTAGCTTTAACCCTTGTTTGGCACACCTCCCTGGAGTAACATACTTGGCAAATGGGGTCGTCGACGACCCCAGCGTGAAAAAATTATTATAAATAATAAAGTGTTGAATATTTTTACTTGAAATTTTTTTTATATCTTTTTGAATACTTATTTCAAAAGGTCATATCGGTTATATAGCTAAATATTACATTTGAATAAACAAAAAAAAAGTTGAAATTGCACAAAGTTGAAAAATGCCAATAAAAGTTCAACTGAGGCTTCTTCTAATGTATTGGTACAAGAAAAAAATTATTGTGAAAAAAGTTCGTTTAAAAAAGGTATTAATTCCGGGAAATAAAAGTGGGAATTTCGTGAAAAATTGAACTACGTGTTTTTCCAAAATAAGATAATTCATTTATTATAAAAAAGGTGAAAAACATTAAAATTACTTATAATCTACGCATTTAACTAACTAGATTCATTATTTTGAATATCTGAGCATTCCTTACACATAGTTACACTGTGCTCTTGACAAGCAGGACGGTGATAGACGGCACAACCGTACTTTATTTTTGTGTCTTTCTTTCGATCACTTCAAAAAATATATATAACTTTGCAAAATATGATGTTCCAACGGTATTTTTTAATTTACAATCAAAATATATGCAAAAAAAGATTCACTGCAAATTTTTATTTTCAAAAGTATTTGGCACACCGGGTCGTGAACGACCCCGGTAATTTTGCTGTTTAAGGGCATGCTCTACGGTGACCACGTGACCAAACCAGTCCTCGGTTATAAAATGTTTTTTTGGTGTTCACCATGTCCAAACGCAATGATATACCGCTCTCAAAATTTGGAATATAGGAAATGAGACAAATGCTTGAGTCGTCGCTAGTGTCTTGGGTGGGGATGCTCTCTAGGGGTTGGAATTTGTTGCTCGTGGGGATGCTTAGCAAGCTTGGGATTTCATTTTTAGGATTTGTTACGGGAATTCGGGCGTTTTGTCTTTCTAGGGATTGGTGAGAATTGATGGTTAATACGGGAATTTCGCTATTTTTGACAGTTGGGTTACTTTTCTTAAGCTCTCTTGTACGTTTGAGGTTGATGCTACCTCCGAATTTCGGTTTCCTATCTAAATTCCTAATTTCTTCTTTTTTAGCTAATGGTTTATCCCTAATATTTACATTTTTCCTCTCCCTAATTTCTTTAACTCTAATGTTAGGTTTAGTTTTCTTTTTGTCGTTAGTTATTGGGAGGAGTAAAGCGTTTGGGTGTTCTTCCATAGGATAGCATGTAGGGGGGGTTCCCTGGTAACCACCAAGTTTCTGAGTAATAGTCTAGGGTCATCCGTAAGGATTTTATCATGTCTGTTCCTAAAATACCTACGGATTTTGATTTCGGGACTAACTTAAACATTACGTGCTTCGTTTTATTTCCGATTATAATTGGGATCACTACCTGTCCAATTATATCGACTGTTTCTCTATTCGCGACCATTAATTTTCGCGCGACGGGTTGAAAAATCGAATATTTGGAATACTGGATTTTTTCCACCAATTCCTTGCCAGCGTACGAATATGTGGCACCTGTATCTATCAAAATTCAAAATAAGCTACCTTCGAATTTTGTCATTAGATGAAAACGTGTTTCCGTTATTTCGTCCTTGTCCGAATTTAGAAATTCTGGCATTTCGGTATTAGGTTGTAATATTTTTGGTTCTCATACCCGCCTTTCCAGTTTTCCTGGTTGTATACATAATATGGACATTCTCTTTTAAAACGACCCGCTATACCACAATGATAACAGTTTAAACTATTTGTGTTCTCCTTCGTTTTTGTATTTAAGTTCTGTTTTTTGTCTGAGTTAGAACTTGTTCTGTCTTGTGAGTCTTTGTTATTATTGTTACCCGATTTTTGATTTTTATTTCCGTAATTCGATTTTTGGAAATGTTGTTTGTTATTATTTCCTGAATTGTTTTCTGCATTTTCCAACGGGAATTCGATTATTGGGTTACTTTGACCTTGATTTAGCCCTAATGACATTTTATTAAACATTGGTTACATTTGATTATAAGGATTGAATGGATATCTTGGTCTATTGTTTGTGAATCTAGGTTGATAATTTGGTTGGAAACCAGGTGGGAATGTAGATCTGAAGTTAGGTCTGAAATTTTGTTAATATTGGTTAGGAAAAGGTCGAAATGGAGATCCAAATTGTGAAAAAAGAAATCGGTTCTTGTATTGCTTTCTACCCTGGTAATTTTGTTTTTGATATCCGTTTTTGTTATTATTTTGACCATTATTATTACCCGTTTTATCATCTTTATTATTTTCTGGATTATTTTTATCCCCGTTACCGTTGCTACGCTTTTGTTCAATTTTATCTTCGATTTTAGGTTCAGTGATTTGTAAAATTTGCCATCGAATTTTTGACTTAGCTAGCTCAGTTTCCCATTCTTTACCTAAGTCCTCTAATTGTTCAAAAGTTTCAAAATCGTTTCTCCTTATATACATTTTATAGTCTATTCTCAGGTTTTTATATGTTCTACACAATTTCCATTCTAAGTTTTTTCTAGGGCAGAGTTTAGTGAAGAGTTTTATAATTTCTGTTAGGTAAGAGTGGATGTCTTGTGTTCTTTTTTTATTGCAAAATTTAATTTTTTGCCTACTTTTCTCAGAAAATCTTTCGTCGATGTAAGCGTTTTTAAAATCTTCGAAAAAATCAGATAAACATCTCCAGGAATTTGCGAAAGTTTCTCTCCCCTAAACCGTTCTACGCGGGTGAAACGAACCTTCCGCTCGTCGGTGTAAAGTCGACCATTGAAGGAAAGGCGTTCTCACTGGATGCCGAAAAAACTCCAGCAAAACTAGACGCTATTCGAATCTCCGCCGTGAATGAACAGCTTTTTCAGCTCCTCACCAGCTCCTCACCGAAGAAATGGGCATAGATTTTGGGAATATAAAATTCATGTATATTGTTGAAAATATGTCTTTCGTGGTTTAATTGAAGTGGGTTTGATGTAATATTAAATCTTTATCAGTTTAAATATCTTTTTGTGAAAGATTCATATTTTATGGTTTAAACTTCAACCACTTGGTTAAAATGTTCACTACTATCTTAAAAATTCATCTGTATGGTTTACAAGTAATTTGCTTTGTTGAAACTTCGTTTGTTGGAATGTATCTTCTTTGGTAGAAATTTCATCTTTTTAATCTAAATTTGATCTGTTTGGATAAACATTAATCTGTTTCTGTTGAAGATTAAACTATTTTGTTAATAATTGGTCGTTTTTGTATGAATTTTACTGCTTTTGATTTACAATTAAAACATTTTTGGTTGAAATATTTCCAGTATTATATTTCTCCCTGAGAATTCATATGTGTTTGTTGAAAATTTAACTATTTTGTTGAAAATTTCACCACGCTGTTAAAGATTAACTTCTTTTGATGTGAGATACATTTGTATCCTTTGATGAGAATTTTTTTTAAACAAATTTTTGTAACTTAAAATTACAGTATTTGCTTGAAGATTCACCTTTGTAGATTGAAAATTCAACTACTCCCTTACGAAAAAGCATTGTAGGAAAATATATACAGGGTGTTTCATACAACTGGAAACATCGAAATATTGCAAAAACTACGAATCCTATGAACAAAATTTCCGTTATAAAAACTTTTTATTTTCGAGGGGGATAAGCGACTTTGAACAAATGTACCCCAACTCACCTCCCCAGGATGCGGGGGTGGGGGACCTTTGTAATTTCAAATAGGAATGCCAATTTTTTATCTCAGACTAAGATTCTCCTTTATGAAATACATAAGTTTTATTCGAAAATTTTGTTTCTATTCGCAAAAGAAAAAAGAAAAAAAACCACCCCCTGCCTCCAGGGGGGAGGGGGGGGGGTATTAAAAGTCGACTTTTCCCCTCGAAAATAAAAAGTTTTTATCATGAATATTTTTTTCACATGATGCGTATTTTTTTTAGATATTTTCATGTCTCAAGTTTTAAAAAACACCCAGTATAATACGCCTAAAATTATTCTCCTACATGGAGAAAATGTGTGTGTTAAATTTTACAAAACTTAGTTCTGTAAACGGAGAACATTACGGCATTATAATAAAATTTCACTTTCAGTTATGTAAAATGAAACAGGGTAATATTTGATGTAAAAATATGAATTATTAATATAAATTAATTAAAATTTAATTCGCGATTAAGTACGAAATAATACAACGAGATAATAAAGATTACCTGACAGTTGGGAAAAATGAGATGTCGATTACCTACGAGTTAGATAAAATCAATCGAACTGTTAGGTACAGTTTCAATCATAGAAAACAAAGTCTACCTCTCTAAATATGTGAATTCTACATCCCAATCATGTACAATTTCGTGCGCCAGCAAAAAAAAAACATTCCTGCTACAAACTGATTCTGTGGAAGATAATCAACTACTAACAAACACATGCTCACACATATCATACAATTCATAAGTATATTGTTGGGACATATACAAAATTTAACTTAAACAATTACAGTAAATTACGATACATTACATACGATATAGTCGCACGCTTTTAACGATATTAACGCTATTAAAAATCGAAAACGCTGTGATGCCGCAGATGTGACAATTAGTCCTGGGAGGCTTGCTGCAGTTTTGTCAGTTTAATATGGACTTGAAAATTTTTGCCGGGTGAAAGATGCCGCCGATGAGACAATATGTTCTGGGAGACTCGCCGCAGTTTTGCCATTTTTAAGTGGACTTGAAGTTTTTTTTTGAAGGGGAGAGATGCCACTGGGAGACTTGACACTGGCGAGAGATGCCGCAAAAATGTCAATTTCACTTTGAGAAGTGCCGCGCGGAAGAAAAGCCGCTGGGTAGAGATGCCGCAGTTGTGACATGCCGCAGATGAGACATGCCGCAGATGTGATATGCCGCAGATGTCACAAGCCTCAGATGTGACATGCCGCAGGTGTGACATGCCGCAGAGTTGACATGCCGCAGGTGTGACTTGCGGCAGAGAGACTTGCCGCATGTGAGATGTTATGGACCCTCGCTTCCGTAAACTTTTTGAATGCATGTCTGTTAAATATCTTATAATAGGCGTTTCAAACATTTTGATCATTTTAAAGTTTTTCCCGGATGCGAGATAACGCGATGATCATTCAAAATGGGTAATTTGTGTGAGGTATGATTTTCTACGATCTGGCTATTTGAGGACCCATTCTTTTTACCGAAGAATATCCAAAAGTCCACTTGCCGGATGTTTCCCCGGGTTGCACAATAACGCTGCATTCGTCCAAAATTTTCAATTGAAGGGGGGGGGGTCTGATTTTCTACCGTCTGGCTGTTTGAGGACCAGTTATTTTTACTGGAAAACAGTCGGAAAGCCACTTACCCGACGTTTTGTCTGGTTTAAAAATGACGCTACAATCGTCCAAAATCGTTCATTTATTTGGGGATGGGTGTATTAATTTTCACTGTCTGGCTGCTTGAGTACCAGCTATTTTCACTGAAAAACACTCAAAAATCCAATTTTCTGGAGAGTGCATGATTTTCTACCGTCTGGCTGTACCAGTACCAGTCATTTTGACTGAAAAACACTCAAAAATACAATTTTTGGGAGAGTGCATGATTTTCTACCGTCTGGCTGTACCAGTACCAGTCATGTTGACTGAAAAACACTCAAAAATACAATTTTTGGGAGAGTGCATGATTTTTTACTGCCTGACTGTTCAGGGATCAGTTTTTTTTACTGCAAAACACTTGAAAATACTCTTGCCAGACATTTTGGCATTTGTCCGGTTGCAAAGTTGCGCTCCAATCGTTCATAAAAGGCGTTTCAAACATTTTTATCACTTTTATCATGATCATTTATGTATAATATTGTTTCGTAGGTGAACAAAATTTCACAAATAATTTTGCCCAGTTCGTCCATCATTCTAATATTGTATGACAATATTTCGTTTTTATCTTATCTTACGTTTTGCAACTTTGATTGTGAAGGAACACCCAACAACAAAATAAGTCAGGATACGAAATACTACAGGTAATCGGTCAAGTAGGGTAATCGCGAGGTGGGTGGCCAAACTGAGGTAAACTTTCCGTAGTGAATCGCAGATATTCCCGGCGGACTTCGCAAAACGCGTCGCTTTACAAGCCTGTATCCACAAAAAGTTTACCTCAATCGGGGTTTATTCTGTACAAAGCAAAATTTCCTTTATTCCACAAAATAGTTTTGTTGACAGCATTCGGTTGATTTCAGAAAAAAATTTTATTAAAAGAACATAAATGTTTTTCATTTGACTCGATTGGAAAGTAGTAGCGTTAGGAAGGAGGTATAGATTTCTTTTTAGCTTGAACTAGAATTTTCGTGTTACTTATTTAAATAACACGTTCTTTCTGCAACACTGCTCCGACCCAGGTTGCTGATCAATCTCTCTAGCGATCACCCCACGTGGAGAGCCTCACAAAATTGTTGTTCAGATTTTGGACAAAATCGAGTGCGAAGCATGAGATACGTGATGAGAATGTGTTCGTTAAAGCCAAAGGAGCTTTAACAAAAGAGAAGGCACAATCACCAAATTACTGTTGTCGATGATTTGACATTTAATTTTAAAAGGTCTGGGCGCAAATGTGGGGGAAATACAAAGTCCGAGCGCGTAGTGTGTGTGTGTGTGTGTGTGTGTGTGTGTTTAAATATTATATAATATTATACTATATTAGTATACAGTTAAAATACTGCAACTATTTAATATTTATATGTACATATATAAAATTTCATTGAACAAATTATAGACTTTTAAATAGTGCATAGCACTATATGCGCGCCCTATAGCGTGCGTGTAACATTATACTAGAATAGGATAAATTAAAAAGCTCAATAATAAGATATATTTGACTATATATTATATAGTAGTTTATTATATCGCCTACTGAACAAAAATTATTCGTCCGGTCTATTAGTTTAGAAATACAAACTTTCTACAAACGAAATTCATGTGTTTGATGTAACTATAAAATTGCTGTTTTGTCAACGTGAATAGTTACATAAACTTAGAAAAGTCTCCAAAATATTTTTCATAAATAAAGTTGCTGGTTTAGTGCCAACATATATTTTTTAAATTATTTTTTATTTTATATATATTTAAAAAAATGTATTTTACGTTTTTAAATTTTAAACATGTTTAGGGGCTGTTGAAGAATTACGTAACGATTCAGTGGGAGGGGAGGTCAGTAAAAATAATAATATATAGCGAATATAATAAAATAATTGGCTCTCATTAAGTAAGATACGGCGGCCGTTTTCTTGAAAAAATAAAATTTAAGACTTTTTTACTCGAAAACATGCGACTTACGGCACAAAGTCCTTGGGAAAACTGGCCCCTTTTGAACAGTTCTGAATCCTAAAGTGCCTAATAATCAGTTCAACTTTATTCTTCTTTATTCTTAAATAATTCAAACTTTAAAAGCAATTTTTCCAATTTAAAAATGCTCGGTTCTAATGAACTTTCAAATTAAAATTTTGTTTGAATTCCGCATGAATTATTTAACCCAACTAAAATTGCGAAGTTTTTAGGACCCCATATTTGGACAATTTAAAGAAAAATTAATTTCCAAATATTATTTTAATTTCTTACAATCTTTTTTTTTCTTTTTATTTCTTGAAATGTTTAATTATTCAATTATCTGGTAAATTTTTATATAATTATGCAAATGTAAAAATTGTTGACACCCGTTTTCAATGCAAAACTCGTTTTATCCATTTTTTTAAATTCGAACAATCGAGAAAGCTTCCCATTGAAGATAAGTGTTAACTTTATTTACATTTACATAATTGTATCAAATTTTACCAGAGAAAAGAATAAGTAAACATTTGAATGAACAAAAAGTAAAAAAATATTTCAAATTCATTTTTCTCGAAACTGACAATAGTATGAGGTCCTAGAAATATCAGAATTCTAGTTTGGGGCCATGACCTTTCTTTAACAAAATTATGAATCCAAACTAAAAACAGAACGTTTTGGACACACATGAGAAAGCCAATAAAAAATTTCAAAGAAGCTTTAGCCATTTATAGGCCACCATTGTAAAATTCAAGTTTTCATCTGACCACGAACTTTAAAATTTTCTAAAAACTTCCTTGTTGCTCCTAGATCGTCGAAAATGTTGTATTCTTCAGGGAAGTCACTATCTGAGAGCCAAAGAAATTATCTTGTAAACCAAAAAATTAAATTCGAAGAAGCTGTAGCCATTTATAGGCTACTGTCGGAACCCGGGTAGAAACTGCCTCTTTATGCCTAAACTAAATATTGGCTCTTACGAGGCCGCAGCCAGATTTTCTAGCTATAGAGCGGATCTTCCGAAAACCTATGAAAGAGTTAAAGTACGCATAAATGGCAACCATGCCAATATGACTGTACCAATATCGAATGAGGATCCTCTGAATCGTCTGTTTTTCCAGAGATGCGGGCCAGAACTGCCCATTCGCCGGGCATTAGTACCGCAAATACAAGAATAATATACATCTTAGGAGTATACATGAGCAGTACTAAAGATAAAAGGGTAGTCCACTTTTTACATTAAAAGAAAAATTCCGTGAAATCCAAAGGACCTATACACGCCTTGTGGAAACATTTCGTTGAGAAAATATACTGTATGAAAAAAGAAACTAATGGCCCAGATTCGTGCAAACCTTGACCCAACATTGGTCCAGTCCTAGTCCATTCTTGATTCCGAGAATTGACAATTTAAATTTTTAGAATAATATAAGATAAAAATTATTCGGAAGTTTCAATGAAAATAATGTTGTTGATTGATTTTTATGTTATGAAATGATGAATTAACCATTATTAACTATTAACTGATTAATTTTTTTTCTTACAAAAATTGAATTACATAAAGATTAAATCTGAATTATTTTCAATTAAGTCACGTAAACTGATTCTGTTTGAAATTATATTTTGTGGGATTAGTTGAAAGATTATTAATAAATAAAAATTTAATAAAAGAAACGGCGAAATTAAAAAAAGTATATTTATAAAGTGAAAATTATTTGAATGTTTCAATGAAAATAATTTTGTCATGCATTTTATGTTGTGAGCTGATTAATTAAGTATTAGCTGATTAATTTTTTTCATATAATATCGAATTACATAAAGATTGAAGTTTAATTTTCTTTAATTAATGTTTGCGATGATCTGAAATGATTTTATGTATTCAATTTTCAAAATATTATGTACATATGTTTTGTTTTTTCATAACATTTATATAAAAGGTTATTAATAATTCAAATTTTAATTAATGCAGTTGAAAATTTCAAAAATATGAGCTAAAAATTAATTGAATGTTTCAATGAAAATATTTTTGTAATGCTTTTTATGTTTTGAAATGATTAATTAATTATTGATTCTGTTAGAACTTAAATTTTATGGAATTTTTTCAAAGCTTATTATTATATCAAAATATAGAGAAATGAAAGTTCAAATTTAAAAAAATAACATGTAAAAATAATTTGATTGTTTCGATGAAAAAAATTGTTTGAGGGTTTTCATGTTGTGAACTGTTTGATCAATTATTAGCTGAATAATTTTATCCACAATATTGAATTACATAAAGGTTGAATTTAAATTGTTTTGACTTCAGAAACATAAATTGATCATTTACTTTGAGGTTATGTAATTGAACACAGGGTATAATTTGCATAATAAAAGTTTATTCATATTTCAAATAACACTATTTCAAGTACCTAAGAACTCCAATATAAGGCCGACTGATTTAGTTCTTCCTATAACTGCTGGCCCACACAGTTTTTTGTCAGCGCAGAAGTAGTGGCGACAATGCGTCACCACCACGCACCATTCGTCCAACGACGAATTTAGTGCCACGGCCACTGCGAGACAGCCCCCGAAATTATCCTTATATTGGAGTTATTGTGCACATCATTTTTAAAATGATTCTGATATTGCGAAACGAGTGTCTGCATTCAATTGTTAAAATTATATGTGAATATGTTTTTAGTTTTTCTGAAACTAGTATGAAAGGTTACTAATATATTAAATTATCAGAAATGATATTGAATTTTTTTTTTAATTGTAGAATAAAAATTATTTAAATGTTTGAATGAAAATCATAGTTTAATGTTTTTTATGTTATAAATAGATAAATTAATTATTAGCTGATTATTTTTTTCCACAATTTTAAATTACATGATGATTGTAATTAAAAACTAAAGTTTAACAACCACCGCAGGGTCCCACTGGGAGCAACTGTCATCTAAAAAATGACATCGGCTCATATGTGTGTGTGTGTGTGTGTGTGTTCGTGTGTGTGTGTGTATTATATATCTTATTATAATCTTTGGCAAAATATAAATTATTTTGCTCAAATATAAATACTTTTGATGAATTAAACTGAGATTATCAGCGTTTGAGCATAATTTAAAATAATATTTCAATGTACTGGCATTTAATAATGAAACATATTTGCAGATTGGGGGCAGCCCTCCACGTATGCATGCTTTCTTTAATTATCGTAATTGGTGGAACGTATAGAAATTAAACCTAAGATTTTCCAGAACTTGAGGTCGTGAAGAATCTACAAATCATAAAGTGCGGAGTGTTTAACCACAATGTATCTTGCTGAAGTCAATGCTGTAAAAAATAAATAATTGAACAAACGTAAAACATTCAGAATATCAGTCTTCCTACAACGCCCCATGCTTGCGATAATAAGCCTTTTTTATTAGTTGTTTTCGTAGCAGTCCCACTACGCATTTTGTCGACATACATAACAATATGTTTATGAATCATAAAGCTTATCGTTCATTGCTTAAACAGAGACACATAATTTAATTTCATAATTGCTTTCTGATAAATAGTGAATAAAAATAAAAAGATAATGTGTAATTAAATCAGATTGTAATTTTTTTTTAATTCGATGAGCTGGTCACAAATATTGAAAGTAGGCCAGATTTCCCAAATTACAAAAGATGTCGAGGAGTTCAAGAGGATTTCCAAGAATTAGAAAGAATCCATGGAATATTGATGTATTTTAAGCAATATTTGCATTTGAGGATTCTCTGGCAGCTGATATTTTTTTATTAGGCATAATATTAGATTTTATATTTACTTCCCGATATAGTGTATAGCTATTGTCCCATTGGATAGATCACTAGCTCGGATGTTGTTGAATGGGGACCAGATAGGATATATTTTTCGAGATTGAAGAAAAACTAGTAAGTAACAATACCACGTGTTAAAACTCTTTAATTTTCAATGGATATACATGGAAATTACTAAAATATTCACCAATTTTTATTTATGTTAAATTCGTATTTGCTTCCAATGTCAATTGGATCGTTAATCTTAAACATTGGTATTTCATAAGGAAAATTCTTATCTATTCCGACTGTTTTCAGACTATTTTAATAAATATTCTAATAGAAGTCAGAGTAAATAAGGGTTTTCCTTATAAAATAATTACTTGTTGTTTCCCAGACGTTGAATCAATAATAATATACATCTCAAAGTTCTTTCTATGCATAAACGTCTGAAAGTAAAAAGTTATTTTTCAATTCCAAATAAATACGTCATGGACGTAAAATACTTTAAAAGTATCAGAAAAATCTGACGCAGTAATTTTCAAAATGACCAATCTCACGACTTCAGTAGAGATTGGTAACTTTTTAAAAATTTCATATATTTTTTAAACATTGTACATCGATGATTTTGATGTAATAATTGCAAATATGGCGATGAAAAGACCCGCAAATGTCATTGCCACAAAACTTAGTTTTTTCAAATATTTTTATCCTCGTGTAATTTAACCTGAAATCATGGAAGAAAACAAAATTTGAACTACATTTTAGCCTTTGATACATTTGCATCTAATTTTTTACTTTGTAACAGTTTTTTTTTAAATTTAACATTTTTGTACTATAAGTTTATGAAAATATAAAAATTTATAAAAATATGATTGTTGTACTCTCGGCAATGAATATTCTTTCACAGAAAAAATGAGGGTTCAGTAAAGTTGCGGCTCAAGTAAAAGTTGGTATCATTTAGAACTGAGGCTCCATTGGAACTCTTTCGTTTTACTAATCCAATCAATACAATTCTACTAATTGTCAGTGACTCAATTCTAGCTACAGCAATTAGTAGAATATAACTGACAATCAGTTATATTTTACTAATTCAAATTTAGAGAGCACGGCTATTCGTAATACTCGAAAAGTCGAACAATTTATCCTTCCGACTTTTTTTCGATAAAACGAAAATTATCAGAGTATAGCATTTGCAAAATTCAGAAAAACAAACGAAAATGAAAATTTCAAGCCAGATAACGCACGATATGAAAAAAGTCAAGAAAAGAGAAACGTTGCATTTTGAAAGCCATATAAAATTATCATAACAACAAGTCTGAGAAGACATTAGGAATTTCCGTTATTCAAGGAGTTACCTTAGATCCATATTGTTGATTTCCAGTTTCACAGTAAGTGAAAGTTATCTACACACGATCAATCTTTACCAACTCCGATGATAATACAGATTTCTTCTAATTTAACTTGTATTCAAAACACAACTCCTTGTTATGAAAAACGCATATCTGAAAAAAGTATCTGCCTTCGATCTCTGTAATAGCTTAGTGGTTAAAGCACCCGACCGGCAATCGGAAGACGTAAGGTTCGATTCCCACCGGAACGAAGGAGAAAGATCTTTCTTCAAAAATTAAAAAATTTTAATTTAATAATTTTCAAACTCCATCTAGTCTGAGAAGACTTTAAGAGTTTCTGTTACATAAGGAGTTACCTTAGATCGATATTGTTGATTTCCAGTTTCACAGTGAGTGAAAGTTATCTACGCATTATCGATCGTTACCAACTTCGATGATAATATAGATTCCTTCTAATTGAACTTTTTGAATTTTCTTGAAAAATCGAAAATTCAAATTTTGATCGTACAAAAAATAATGAAAAATCGAAATTTCCATTTTGCGGTCAAAATAGACAAGATACGAAAATACAGTCGAAGCTATTAATAAGACCGCTACGAATAAGACCGCTTCCCCTCATCCTTGCTCGAGCTCGCCGAGGCGCTTCTCCCACTCTCACGCTAACTTCGAAATTCCAGTCAGCCGCTACCAATAGTGCCGCCGTAGAAATCGAAATTTTGTGTGGTCTTTAGGAGAGTTTTTTTTATATTATTCAAATATAATATAGAAAAATATTATAAAATATGAAAATATCATAATTAATATTCGATATATTTGGATAATATAAAAAAACTATTTCAAAACCCATAGAAAATTACGATTTATACAGCGGCACTATTAGTAGCGGCTGATTGAAATTTCGAAGTCAGCGTGAGAGTTGGGGAAGCGTCTCGGCGAGCTCGAGCAAGGATGAGGGGAAGCGGTATTATTCGTGGCGGTCTCATTGATAGCTTCGACTGTGGATGAATAGACAAGAATTGTGCACCCAAAAAAGATCTACAAATTTGTTATTAATCACTTTTTGATAGGATGCGTAGTTTTTGTTTTATTCGTAAAAAACTACATAAAAATAAAAAAATTAAATTTTTGGACAAACAGCACAATCTAAGAAAAAAATAGACAAAATTTGTTCACCGAAAAAAGAGCTACAAATTTATTATTAATCATATTTTCACGAAACGCGTAGCTTTTTTTGCAATCGTGGAAAATGACAATAAGAATAAACAAATTAATTTTTTGGAAAAAAGACACAAGGTAAAATAAAATATAATTTGAAAAATTGTTTTTAAATTTTATCCTCAAATTTGCTTTTAATCTTTTTTTCTCACGAGACACGTGATGAGAATGTGTTCGTTAAAGCCAGGTGCATGACATGATTATTATGATTGTTTCAGGCGATGAATGGAGACTGGGTGTTTGGAATGCTAGAGGAGTGAATGATCTTAAAGTAAGAGAACTACGAGATTAAAATGCAACTGTTTGACAGAAAACTCGTCTTTGTTTTTTTTGTGTGTAAAATATCGATTTTTTTAGGGAAATTTATATGTTTTGTGAAAAAAAATTTCGAAGAGAGTTCAGCTTTTTTTTTGAAAATTCGTCTTTTCTGGTAGAATATGTAACTGCTTGTTTGAAAGTATACCTACTTTCTTAAAAAATTAGTTGTTTCATTAAAGATTCATAATTTAGGTTGAAAATTCAGCTCTCGTAGAAAGTTAACTATTTTCTTCCTAATAGGTTTTTCTTTTTCTTGATGGTAAAAAGTTCAAATATTTTGTTAAAAAATTCAACTATTTGGTTTAAAATCAAGTATTTTGTTGGAAATTCGTCTTTTTGGTTCCAAAGTAGTAGAAAATGAAGCTATTCAGTTGAAAATTAACTTTTTTGATGAAAATTAATCTTTTTGGATGGAAATTCAAAAATTTGGTTGAAAACTCATGTATTTTGTTGAAATTTCAAGTATTTTGGTGAAAAGTCCATATTTTGTCAAAAATTAACTTTTTTGTTGAAAATTAATTGGGTATGAAAGTTCAACCATTTGTTTGAAAATTCATGTATTTTGCTAAAAAGTTGACATTTTTGGTAGAGAGTCCAAATTTGGTTAAAAAGTAACTTTTCTGTTGAAAAATCGTTTTTTTTCTTGCTTGAAAATTAATTTTTTCGTGTAAAAAAAATTTCATATTTCTTGAGTAAGAATACAAATGTTTGGTTGAAAAATATGACTGACAAATCTTACTTTAACTCATGCCTATTTCTTTTTAGTCAAGTTTCTATGAGTTATCATCCTCGTTATTTTTATTTTCAAACTATAAAATTAAGGAAGTGGAAAAACTAACTTTTTAGGTAACTTGAAGTTACTTTATATAGTAACTGTACTTATCTTTCTCGGTTAAGTAGCGTAACTGTAACCAGTTAATCAAAAAAAGTCACTTACCCAACACTGTTTCGTTTTGTTTCAAGTGTGCGCGGTTAGCGTTCTTTACAAAATAAATAATAGAAATATTCGAGTCTACGGATAGTATGACATATATGATTCATGTGTTGTTTGATGTTTCTTCCTTCGCGGTTGTTTTCCATTCTATCGTTATCAAAATTTAAAGAAATGGAATGGAACTATGTTTGGAATTTTTGACAAATTTGCATGGTTCCACTCAGCAGCGATACGGCCCTGCTCAACTTTGTCGCATCCCCACCACCAAGATTAATTTTGTCGCAAGGAATCACAGTAAGACTCGTTCCGACGGAAAGTAGGTTTCCGGCATAAAATCTCTGTCGCAAGACAATCGTCGAGGTGGTGAGGATGTGACAAAGTTGAGCAGGCCTGTCGCGCTGTGAACTAGAGCCATGAGAAGTTGTAAAAAAGTCCAAAAATGGTTCAATTTTAACCCACTTTTTTTATGGGTGCTTTCGGGTCCCCGATTTCATATATGTTTTTTTAATTTTCAAAAACAAAATGTCCGATCCTATACGGTGATGAAAAATCTCAAAATTTTCGATTACAATGAAATCTTGTAAATATAATATGTATCCAGTCGTAGATTTAAAATCCTTTCATTTGAATGTTCCAAAAAAATGGTGAATATATTAATGAACAACAGCTTAGAATTGTACGAAATATTCCAATAATCAAAATGAGCTATTGTTTATTAATATATCGGATGGAAATTACAATTACTAAATAAGATTGAAGAGAAAACACTAGAAATGTTAAACGACTATCATTAGACAGTCAATTTTAAATCGAGCCCAAATTTTTCATAAGAAATTTATTGCAGCCTATTCCCAAGAGCATTGGGATCATTTTGGTTCGCTTTTTCCTGCTTCTTGAAACCGATTGTTTTGATTTGGAAGACTCTAGATTCTAAGGATTCAAAGTAGGATTTTGAATGGACTGTACCTTCTACAGATTCAAAACAGGGTTTGCAATTGGTGGACTCTAGATTCTAAGGATTCAATGTCGGATTTTTAAGGGACTGTACCTTCTACAGATTTAAAACAGGGTTTCGAATTGATAGACTCTAGATTCTAAGGATTTTGAGTAGGATTTTGAACGGGAAGCCTGTGGCTTTTGAAGGTTCAAGACGGCGTTCTGATTTGAAAGACTCTAGATTCTAAGGATTCAAAGTAGGAATTTTAATGGACTGTACCTTTTACAGATTCAAAACAGGGTTTCAAATTGGTAGACTCTAGATTCTAAGGATTCAAAGTAGGATTTTTAATGGACTGTACTTTCTACAGATTTAAAACAGGGATTAGAATTGGTAGACTCGAGATTCTAAGGATTTCATGTATGATTGTGAATGGACTGTACCTTCTCAAGATTCAAAGCAAAGTTTTAAATTGGTTGCCTTTAGATTCTCAATATTCAAAGTGGGATTTTGAATTGGAAGACTGTAACTTCTGAAGTTTCAAGGTAGCGTTTTGATTGGGTAGACTCTAGATTCTAAGGATTCAAAGTAGGATTTTTAATTAACTGTATCTTCGCAAGATTTAAAACAGGGTTTTGAATTGGTAGACTCCAGATTCTAAGGATTTCGAGTAGGATTTTGAACTGGAAGACTGTGGCTTTTGAATATTCAAGACAGCGTTTTGATTTGAAAGACTCTAGATTCTGAAGATTCAAAGTAGAATTTTGAATGGGCTGTACCTCCTCAAGATTTTAAACAGGGTTTTGAATTGGTAGCCTCTAGATTTCAAGGATTCAGAGTGGCATTTTGAATTGGAAGACTGTAACTCCAAAAGATTCAAAACAGGGTTTCGAATTTGTAGACTCTAGATTCTAAGGATTCAAAGTAGGATTTTTAATGGAGTGTACCTTCTACAGATTCAAAATAGGGGTTTGAATTGGTAGACTTTAGATTCTAAGGATACAAAGTAGGATTTTCAATGGACTGTACCTTCTACTGATTTAAAACAGGGTTTCGAATTGTTATAATCTAGATTCTAAGGATTTAAAGTAGGATTTTAAATGGACTGTATCTTCGCAAGATTTAAAACAGGGTTTCGAATTGGTAGACTCTAGATGCTAAGAATTCAAAGTAGGATTTTGAACGTGAAGATTGGCTTCTGAAGATTCAAGACAGCGTTTTGATTTCGAAGACTCTAGATTCTAAGGATTAAAAATAAGATTTTGATTGGACTGTATCTGCTACAGATTTGAAATAGGGGTTTGAATTGGTAGCCTCTAGATTCTAAGGATTTTGAGTAGGATTTTGAACTGGAAGACTGTGGCATTCGAACGTTCAAGACGTCGTTTTGATTTGAAAGACTGTAGATTCTAAGGATTCAAAGTAGAATTTTGAATGGGCTGTACCTCCTGAAGATTAAAAATAGGGTTTCAAATGGGTAGACTCTAGATTCTGAGAATTTGAAGTATGATGCTGAATGGACTGTACCTTCTCAAGATTTTGAACAGGGTTTTGAATTGGTAGCCTCTAGATTCTGAGGATTCAGAGTGTCATTTGGAATGGGAAGACTTTAACTTCGGAAGATTCAAGATAGCGTTTTGATTTGGAAGAATCTAGATTCTAAGGATTCAAAGTAGCATTTTTAATGGACTGTACCTTCCACAGATTTAAAACAGGGTTTCGCATTGGTAGACTCTAGAAGCTAAGAATTCAAAGTAGGATTTTGAACAGGAAGACTGTGGCTTCTGAAGATTCGAGACAGCGTTTTGATTTGGAAAGACTCTAGATTCTAAGCATTATTTTTAAATATGGGTGAACAAATTTTGATCTCAGGACTGAGTTGATCAGCTGGTATACTCGTTACATGGCCTTAAGTGGGGGTTTTAAACTAATTACTGAAATAAGGTTGATTTTAATACCGGGTTTTATTTGCTAAATTCGAGGAGACGATGCGACATGAGTGCAAGGTGCATTCTCGTACGAGCTGAGAAACTGAAACTTGCAAGTGTCTACGCCGACACCAGGCACAGAAGGCGTCAGATTTGGCGGTAAATTTGAAAGTATACAGAGTAAAAATTTTCTGGAAATAGAGAAAACTGTGAAAATTGTAACAATTCTTCTATTACATATTGAAGAATGGATAACAGTTTTAATTAATAAGTTAAAACATTGGGAAGAATTAAATGTTTTTTTTTTTTTAAGAATTTGAAAAAGCTAAATTCTGTTTTACTGATCTAATAAATCTTTAAATTATACCTTTCAAATAATAATTCATCTAGCATCCGTAAGTACGTCTTTAATATTTTCAAGGCTCTTGAAAAATGTGTACTTTCTACAAAAAAAAGTATCCTGACCAGTACCCGGTCGGCTCCCGACCATGCAATCTAACCAGGGGTAGCCAGGCCAGGATCCGACCAGAAACCTTGTTGTAGTAGGGTCAACTGGGGCAATTTCTGCACGGCTTGTCAAATAAAAATGGTTAAAATAATATTTTTTTAATCAGTTTTCCATCTTTAACTTCATCATTATACTTAATATCAAGATGATATACTTATTGCTTTACCTACCTAGTGGCGGGCATTACACATAGTTCCTGAGTATAAGATATAATGCCCGTATTATATATTTTTTCTCTAACTTTTACATATACAGAGCTATGACTAATTGAATTGACCAAAAGTATAAGCTGCATTAACTGGATTTGTTACAAATTACATGTCATTATAAAATCGCATGTTTTTATAATTTTTCTCCACTTCTCAATGAAGTAAAGCAAAAGCGAAGGTAAGACAGAAAATCCTGGAGAACAGGATCACCGATTTGAACATAAATTATCATAGATTTCCACAAATTCTAATAAATTTCAACAAATTGCGTGAATTTTTGCGAATTTTCAAAATTTATAGCAGTAGGATTATATTCGAAACTTATTTCATAGGTCAAATCCCAAAAATTTGCTATTGGTCCAAACTGAAGATAGTTTAAATATTATCCCGAAGTGAGTTAATATTAACCAAGAAACCAAATTTCGATGAAGTATATATACATATATTGAGAATCTAGACACCCTGCATTATGTATTTTTGGAATATCTATTATGTTATTTTGAGATCGTATTATCCGTTGACATGGTTGAGAATATAGGATTTGTGCTCATGCGTACACAACAACAACTTTAAACAGACAATAAATTAATTTATAAATAAAAAAAAGCATATTAAAAACAAATTTTGTTTCTGAAAATTCTATATAAAAATTTATAGTGCATAAAAAGTCAACCGAAAAAGGCTCAAGAAGAAATGTCATGAAATGTCCATTTTGCGCTCTATTATTTCATCTAATATCATAAATTCTTTCCTCATGTCTTTCGAACTTTCTGCAAACACGGTTGACCCTGCGGAAATTACATTTTCAATATTTTTGTATTCTAATCTGGTATCTTTGTATTACTCAGTTTTAGCATTCATCAAAATAAATATCAGTCATATTGGATCCGTCGTTTTGAATTTTTAACTTTTCGTGATGATCTTAAAGTCTGCGACGCCAGAACTCCCCTCATCCTAAGTTTCAGACAAACGTATGGAAATTTATGAACCCCTTACTACCAAGTTTTATATAGATGTGACAAAAAATTGATTTATTACCACTTTTTTTGGATTCTGGCCCATTGTATCCTGACAATGAATTCTACGACTGGCCCGATTATTAAATGAAAAAGTCATCAATCTTGGACACCTTATACAATAAATAGACTGGAAATCCTAGTCCTTGGCATTTTGAAGATGCGGGGACCACGGGACCGAGAGAGGCAGTGTTCATTCAAGCGTGAAAAACAGCATGAGGTCATTACTCTCAGCGCATTAGTTGCATCAGCATATTTGGAACCAGACACGAAACCGCACTTAAATAGAATTTCCAGCGTACATTGATATATTTAACCGACGGCAATAGCGCACTAGTGTCTATTTTTATTCAATATTAGTCAAGTGGTTTTCTGCAGTTTTCCACTTCCCTGACTCAAATTTTCAAGCGAATGCGAACGCTTATGATAACAATCCGGCTGCAGACGGTATGGGATTTAGGGACTTCACAGGACTGAGGACAATTCAGGAATTATTGAGAGTTGGGGTATTTGGTGTAATTGGGGTATTTAGTTGAAGGGTTATTGTCTGTGGATCTCATATGGAAGAGGCTTTTACGTACACTTATTAATGTTGGTTTCTCTATATGTAAATGTCCAAAAAGGACATAAATGTCAGTGATAAAATATACATTGATTAAAGCTTAAAGAATGCTGTAATTGCATTTTGAAGCTCTTAGGCTTCAATAAATATAAAGATATATGTTACAAAATGAAAACCTAGATTATGTGTAAATGCCTATGCGTATGCCATTTTTTCCTTCTTGGCTAAAAAAATTATCTTGGTTGAAAGTTCATGTCTTTTGTTAGAAAATGCATCTCTTTTTGTTGAAAATGCAATCGATTGTTTAGAAATTAGCCTGTGAGGATTAGACCTTTTTTTGAAATCCTCTTTTTTCGATTGAAAATTAATTTTTTTAATTGAAAATTTAAGTACTCCATTTTTTGTTTAAAATGTATCTTCTTGATTTGGAAATTATCTCTTTAGTTGAAAATGTACCTTTTGCAATTGAAAATTTAACTATTTGTAGAAAATTCATATATCTTTTTGAAAACTCTTTATTTTCGCGTTAACATTTTATAATTTGGTAGAAAATGTAATAATCTTGTTTAAAATTAACTTTTTTGTTCAAAATCCATATTTTTGAGTTAAAAATTCAACTGTTTTGTATTTTTGGATTTCAAACTTGACTCTTTTATTACAAACTCTTTTTTTGGTTGAAAATGCTTCTCTCTGTAACAGAAAATATAACTATTTCATTTCCGATTGCAAATTTATGTTTTTTACTTAAAAATTCAACTATTTGGGTGACAATTTATATTTTTACATTCTCATTCATGAGAGTGTAATGTAAGCGTCCAAATTTGCGATCTCTGGTTTTTAACGGATAACTTTTAAAGGATTTGTCGAATCGAGTCAGCCTTTGATAAACTTTTTAAGGGTCCCCAAATGAAGGTTAAGTTCGTTAACCAGATATTTCCGACCAAAATAAAAAATTTTAGAGCATTTTCAAAATTAAAAAAAATTTTTTTTCCAAGTTTCAGAAATTGTTGTCGAAATTTCTATTAGATGGGAGAGAGTCTTGAAAATTACCCTAGTGAAATTTTTTATTTTAATGAAAATTCAAAAAGTTATATGCTTTTCAACATTTAAAAAATTTTGAAAAAATAGAGAAAAAAAATATTTTTCTGATAGATGAAAAAATGTCTATCGAAATTTTTACCAGATATGAAATATATTTCGAAACTATTCTTATAAAATTTTGTGATTCGATCAAAATTCCAGAAATAAGAGCATTTTCGAATTTGGAAATAAAAAGTTCCGTTTCATTTTGTTTACATGGTTTTATTTCTCAAAAGCAATCGTCTGTATAACCTAGCTGTTGAGCGCAAAGCGCATACAATTATTCATGATAAAATAGATTTCTTTTCGATCTTAATTTAAAAAAAAATTAATCTTCATCCAGAAACGGGTATTGTAGATCATTTAAAAATCTGTAATCACTCCCCCATATTACTCCCTTCCTTACCGAGTGAGTCATGCTTACCCTGAAAGAGATATGGCTTAATGGTATAATAATAATAAATATGAATTTTCAGCAAGAAAATTAATTTTCAGCGAAATAGTTAAATTTTCAACCAAAGAGATAAACCTTCCTGCAAACAAAACAAAAAACCAAAAAATAATTTCAACAAAGTAGTTCAACTTTCACCGACGCAGTTGAATTTTAATTAGGAAAAATCACTTTTCACCAAAATAGTTAAACTTTCAACCAGAGGAATTCATTTTCAACTAAAAGTATGATTCTTCAAAAAAAAAAATGATTGCTTAACAAAGTGGTTAAAACAAAATTTTCAACAAAATAGTTGAATCGAGAAGCAAAGAAGATTAATTTTAACCCAAACATTTGCATTTTCGTCCTAAAAAGATGAGATTTCTACTGAAACAGATGCATTTTTAAATAAAAAAGACGAATTTAAAAAAAAATTGAATTTTCATAAAAAAAAAATATTTGAGTTTGACTAATCAATATAATAATATGAGGTTGAAACAAGAAGTGAATTTCCTATGAAGATACTTGAATTTTAAAGCCAAAAATACGAATTTTCAACAAAACAGTTACATTTTTAACCAGAAAGGATGACTTACTAACAAAAAAGTTGAATCTTCAACTATATAGTTGCATTTTTATCCAAGAATCATGAAATTTGTACTAAAATAGATGAATTTTTAAATTAAAAAGACAAATTTTCAAAAAAAGTAGTTAAATTGAAATCAAAAAATATTTCAGTTTGACTTTTCAACATAAAAGTATGAATTTCAAGCAAAAGGTAAATTTTCTACAAAATCGTTTAATTTTCGATCAAACAGTTGAATTTGAAATCGAAAAGGATGACTTTTTAACGAAATTGTTGAATTTTCTACAAAACAGTTTCACTCTTGTCCCAGAATAAATGAATTTTTAAATTAAAAAGAAACATTTTCAAACAAATAATTGAATTTTCGTTCAAAAAAGATATCAGTTGACTTTTCAACACCAAAATATGAATTTTCAACTAGTAAATTTTCTATGAAATAGTTTAATTTTCAACTAAACAGTTGAATTTTAAATCGAAAAGGATGACTTTTTAACGAAGTTGTTGAATTTTGAACCGGACAGTTGCACTATTATCCAAGATCAGATAAATTTTCAAATTAAAGGGAAAAATGTTCAAAAACATAATTGAATTTTCATCCAAAAAAGATTTCATTTGACTTTTCAACACCAAAATATGAATTTTCAACAACGAGTATACTAGAAAAAAAAACTCGAATTTTGAACAAAACAGTTAAATTTTCAACCAAAAAGGATGACTTTTTAACAAAATTCTTGAATTCTCAAACAAATAGTTGCATTTTTATCCAAGAAAGATGCAATTTTTACTAAAATAGAGGAATTTTTTAATTAAAAGACAAATTTGCGAAAAAATTGTTGAATTGTCATCCAAAAAAGATTTCAGTAGACTTTTGAACACCATAATACGAATTTTAATCAAAAAGAAATTTTTTTACTTAAATTGTTGAATTTTCAAACCGAAAAGACGAAATTTTAACAAAACAGTGGAATTTTCAACGAAAAAGGATGAATTTTTGACAAAATTATTGACTTTTCAACAAAAGAAGGTATTGAAATTTCCGTTGCACATGTTTGCATCTGACCATAGTTTATATAAAACAAACAGAAACAAGTTTTGCAAAAAAGTTTCTTTGAACCCGATTATAGGATGAGGTAGCAAGTGAACTTAAACTGCGAACAAGAACAAATGAAAATCGTAGAGCGGAGTAACGCATAAACGACTATTGCTAACTGAAAACAAACGAATATCGCCAAGTGAAATGGCACATTGTCTAAAGAGAATTAAGATGAAGAAACAATTGAAGCTTGCAGCGCGAATGGGCGCACGTATTGATTTGTGTGTGTTGGTTGCGTTCATTTCAGTTGGTCGTAATTAGTTGCTTTCGTTTGGGTTATTGCTGTTGGTCAAGTTCGTTTCAGTTCGTGTGGGTGTCGTCGTATTCCCTCATTGCTTGACTTCATTACTTTTGCAATGGAAATTTTATTTCAACAACAAAAGATTGAAATGATTCTCATTTATGGAGAAAGTGGCAGGAATATCAATGATGCTCTCGCGCTTCAGACTCAACGCTTTCCAGAAAGTGTTCCTTCATGCGCTTCCTTTCACCGGGTTGTCCAAAACTTCATCACTGACGGAAGTGTACAACCGAAAAAAAGGAAGCATCGATTAACACTTAATGGAATTGATAATGAAATCTCGACTTTAGCTGCAGTCAATCACGATCCTCATGTTAGTACTCGACAACTAAGCCGCGATTCCGGAATATCTCTATCCAGTGTTTGGAAGCTATTAAAACGTAATAAATATCATCCTTATCATATTTCACTGCATCAAGAACTTCATGGCAATGATTTTCAGAACCAAGTGACATTTTGTCAATGGGCAGTTCAGCAGATACAAGGAAACCCGCATTTCTTTTTTCGAGTACTGTCTACAGACGACTCGTCTTTCGCAAACCATACTAACCTCAAACGGCACAACATGCACTATTATAGTGTACAAAATTCACACTGGCTCCGTGAAGTTGAGCATTAGCGTCCATGGTCCGTGCATGTTTGGTATGGAATAATTGGAGATCAGCTTATCTGTCCGTATTTTATTGATGGGAATTTGAACGTTGAAAAATATCGTAGCTTTTTAGAAAATGAACTCCCAATATTGTTTGAAGACCTAAGAGGCGGTCCGAAAAATTGGCCTGCCAGATCGCCAGATGTTATGGCGCCAGATTTCTATTTGTGGGGTTATCTAAAGAGTCGCGTGTATCAAGAAGTGCTCACAACTCGTGATAACATGATCGAGCGAATCAGGCCTGCTTATGCACAAATAACACCAGACACACTCGCAGTTGTGTGGAATCTTTCTAAACTCGGATTAACAAGTGCATGGAAGTGTGAGGACAACATTTTGAGCACTTATTGTAAAATGTTAATAGAAAACCAGCACCCCGATGGTGAGAGGCGAGGGGACTCACCGAAATCAAGCACCCCGATGGTGAAAGGCAAGTGGACTCACCTAAGTCCTTGAAATATTCAACAATTATATTTTCCGCAAGTGCAGCGCCATCTATGGCGAATCTATGAAAATTTCGAATAAAACTTACGTATTTCATAAAGAAGAATCTGAATCTGTGATAAAAAATTGGGATTCCCATTGGAAATTACAAATTTACGCCCACTCCTGCCTCCTGGAGGAGAGGGGTGGGGCAAATTTTTCTAAAGTTGCTTTTCCCCCTCAAAAATAAAAAGTTTTTATTACGGTCCCACTGGGAGCAACTGTCATCTAAAAAATGACATCAACTCCCAGTAGGACCGCAGTAAATCCCATTCATGGCCATGTCTCACAACCGTGAGATGGGTGGCCTCAGGACACGAAGAAATCAAAACGACAGGCCGGCTAAACTCTCGTGTATTTTGAGGACACGAAGCGACCCAAGGATGACACCTTTCTGCATCCATCTCGCAAGTGCCGTGGCATATTTTTGGCACGCGGGTATGGCTTTAAGGTTACGAACCAGTGGTATTACGCTTCTTCCAAATATGGGAATATTCATCATCTCTAATCACGGATTGGTTATTATAATTTACATATATTTACCACTGAATCTAGAACTTTCTACCCCTTAATATCTGAGAAGGGATACCATGAATCTTGAAAAATGTATCACTCTCCAAATATGGTCATATCACGATCTCTAATCTCTGACTGGTTATTCTGCCTTACATGCATTCACCACTACATTTAGAACAACTTGCCTCTTTGGTACTTGGAAAGGGATATAGTGCATTAGGACCACTGCGTCATCTGAAATCCTCAATTCTAATTGAATATTTAGAGTTTTGCCACTCTTTCATATGACTGTTAATGGACGCTTATTGTAACCTAGGCCTAACACTTCTTCAATATCATTCGTCCATATGTGAATCTAAAGAAGGGCAACGTACATAAGTACTCCTGATTAGAGTTTCACCACAACCAGCTTGAGTTTAAGACAAGTTTAAAAATTCATCAGTTCATGTTCAGAAA
The DNA here is from genome assembly GCA_011634705.1 of Andricus grossulariae. Lineage (NCBI taxonomy): Eukaryota > Metazoa > Arthropoda > Insecta > Hymenoptera > Cynipidae > Andricus > Andricus grossulariae. Next base: position 142,594,351 of record JAABKJ010075445.1, read on the forward strand.
ACATCTTCAGTTAACAACCAAATTTCAAGATTTTTATAAGCAGCAGAAATTAAACAATAGAAGAACCATCGAGACGTTAAACTTAGGACACCTGCCATAAACAGATGGAGGATCACAGGCCAGAAGGATTGAGCTGTCACCTCAACTTATTGATCAATATACTCGCCATCAGTCACCTGCTGCAGGCCCCGCCCAGGTTCTGGAGATTAGATAGCCGACGCACATTCTGGTCCCACAACCAATTGAATAGAAAATTCCATCATTAATAGTCATCTTCCTATTTGTATATTCATTGAATAACTGTGTATTTAATTTGTAAAACTTAAATTTTTGTATAAGGTCAGCTTATTTCTTTTCACTTGGTAGTTATCCTCATCCAAGTTTTCTAGTTTTTTAAAAAATTATATTCTAAAACGAGAAACCATCTTTTAGTTCAATGAACCATAAGGTATGTTAACTCTTAGAACGTAACATAACTGACTGAATGAAAATGTATCGCTTTATTTTTTATTTATTGACGGTATATTTCAATGATTATTCATGTTATAACGATGTAAATTTAGCTGCGCGCTAACATATCTTGTTATTGGCGGTTATCGTTAGTTATATTGGTGAATATAATATTTTAATACATCTATAATCATGTGCATATTTTTAACCAATGCGCAAATCAGAATTTGTGCGATTTAATCTGCCTCTACCCTAATCGCTTTCTTCTCCGAGACTTTATTTCAGTTTGTTCGAAATAAGTACGACAAAATTCATTCCGGGAGTTAGAGTAAAAGCGGAAATTAGTTCGATGTCCGCCTTATAGTAACAATCGAGTATCGGACATCTTTGCACGGAGCAACTCTGCACGAGCCCAAATTTGCGCGTGCACAGATATTACACTCACAGCGCGCACATTTAACCTAAAATAATAAAATGTCTTACTAGACACTCTACTTTTACTGGTGGGACAATCGTAACTGTGCACGTTGAAATTTAGAGGTACATATATGGTACCCCTGAACAAGCATATCTATATGTTTTTTGGGGTAGCTGAATCCGAATCCGGGGTCAAAATAACCCAGTTGGCTTATATTTTTCCGAAAAACTCAAAAGTGGACGTAAAAATGACAAAAACAGCGATTTTTACTGCATTTCTTGGGTAAAAATAGAAATTTTTATGTCTAGTGAACTTAGTTACCATAACTTTATAATTTTTTGGGTCGCCCAATCCAATTTTGCTGTAAAAATAACCCAATTAGATCGTATTTTGTCTTTAAAACTCTAAATTAGCCGAAAAAATACCAAAAATGGTGATTTTTCCTTTATTTTTCAGATGGAAAAAAAAATTTACGTCTAGTGGACTAAATCACCAACAAATTTTTCTTGGGTATAAAATTCCTCTACTTGGTTGAAACTTGAAGTAATTTGTTGAAATAATTTTTTTATTTCGAACATTTCTTACTTCATTTTAAAATTCAACTATTTTGTTAGAAACTATATTTTTTATCAAAGATTAATTTTCTCAAACTTTAATTTTACTATTCCATTTTAAGTTGAAAATTGATCTTCTCTAGTTGAAAATTCAACTATTAGATAAAAAATTTATTTATTTTATTAGAATTTTTTAATTTTTTGTACAAAATCAATCTTTTTAGTTAAAAATTCACCCCACCCCCCCCAACCTTGAAAATTAATCTGTTTGGTTGAAAATTAATCTTTTTTGGCTGAGGATTCTACTCTATTGTTGAAAATTCATTAACTTAGCTGGAAAATTCAACAATTTTGTTAAAAGTGTTTTTGTTTGTAGAATTAGAAAGCTTGATTAAAAAATGCATATTTTTTGGTAGAAATATAATCTTTTTGGTTAAAAATTTAACTATCAATGGAATTATTTTTCCTTGCTTGAGGATCCGACTATTTTGTTGAACAAATTTTTGTTTGGTTGAAAATTCATCTACTGGGGTGAAACATGAAGTAATTTGTTAATTTTTTTTCTTTGAGAATGTATCTCTTTATTTTCAAAATTCAACTATTTTGTTCAAAACTAGGTTTTTTATAAAAAATTAATTTTCTCAAATATAAATGTTACTATGCCATTTTTAGTTGAAAATTGATCTCCTTTAGTTGAAAATTCAACTATTAGGTGAAAAAATTTCTTTATTGTATTGAAATTTCGTTATTCTTGGTATAAAATTAATCTTCTTAGTTAAAAACTAATTTTCTTTTTTTTTTAATTCATCTATTTATCTATCTATCTATGGGCATAAAATTCCTCTACTTGGTTGAAACTTGAAGAAATTTGTTGAAATCATTTTTTTTGTTTGAACATCTCTTCATTTTAAAATTCAACTATTTTGTTAAAAACTAGATTTTTTATCAAAAATTAATTTTGTCAAACAAATATGTTACTATACCATTTTAGACTGAAAATTGATATCCTTTAGTTGAAAATTCAACTCTTAGGGAAAATTTTTTTTTAATTGACTAAAATTTCGTCATTTATGGTACAAAATTAATCTTTCTAGTTTAAAATTAATTTTTTTTTTAAATTCATCAATCCTGTTGAAAATTAATATTTTTTGGCTAAGGATTCTACTTTATTGTTAAAAATTGATCTTTTTGGCTTGAAAATTCAAAAATTTGGTTAAAGTCTGTTTTTTTAGAATTGAAAATCTTGATTAAAAAATTCATCTCTTTTGGTAGAAATAAAATATTTTTTGTTGAAAATGCAACTATTATTGCAATTATTTTTCATTGGTTGAGGATTCGACTTTTTTGTTGAACACATTTTTTTGGGTATAAAATTCATCTACTTGGTTGAAACTTGAAGTAATTTGTTGAAATCATTTTTTTTGTTTGAACATCTCTTCATTTTTAAATTCAACTATTTTGTTAAAAACTAATTTTTTTATCAAAAATTAATTTTGTCAAACAAATATGTTACTATACCATTTTAGATTGAAAATTGATATCCTTTAGTTGAAAATTCAACTGTTAGGGAAATTTTTTTTTTATTTGATTAAAATTTCGTCATTTATGGTACAAAATTAATCTTTCTAGTTTAAAATTATTTTTTTTTTTTAAATTCGTCAATCCTGTTGAAAATTAATATTTTTTGGCTAAGGATTCTACTTTATTGTTGAAAATTGATCTTTTTGGCTTAAAAATTCAAAAATTTGGTTAAAGTCTGTTTTTTTAGAATTGAAAATCTTGATTAAAAAATTCATCTCTTTTGGTAGAGGCGTGAATTGCTCGGTTGGAAAGTAGTGATGTGTGGATGGGTATATAGGTGAAGGGTAGATAGGTATATAGGTTTGGCCGTGTAAAAGCAGATAAATCTATATATATATATATATATATAAAATTATTTACAAGGCGCTGAAATAAAAAAAAAAACAATAAATCAATAAAAAGTGTAAAACTCAAGAAGGGAACTACTTGAGTTTTGTCTTTTTTTCTTTATTTTTATTCATTTCTTGTAAATGCATCTATTTCATTTTTATAAATACAAAATTCTAATATAAGTAATTTTTTAAAATTCTAATATAAGTCATTTTTTTAAATTTACTTATTGTATTTGGTAATTGGCTCGCAGTATGCCAAATCCTTTTAGAACAAGGGGAAGCAAGTAAGATAAGATGATTATTTTCCTTAAAAACGATATTAAATTTTTTTTAATAATGATGTACAATGATGGTGACGTAAAAGGGGAAAATTCTATATGTATAAAGAATTGATAAAAGAGGCGAGTTTTCCAAAAAATAGTTAAAGATTTAACCAAATAGTAAAGTTCATAAGCGAAAAAGACGAATTTTTTCGACGACATTTGAATTTATAATAAAAAAGTTACTTTTCTACCATAAAAAATGAATTTTCAATCCAAAAGGACGAATTTGTAACAACATAGTTGAATTTTTGACCAAAAACGATGACTTTAACAAAATAGTTCAATTTTCCACGAATAATTAGATTTTTAACAAAATAGTTCAATCTTCAGCATACAAGGATGCATTTTCAATAAAATGGTTGAATTTTAAACAAAAAGGATTAAAATTCAATCATATATTTGATTTTTCAGGAGAAAAAGACTAAGAAAGATGAATTTTCTACCATGATGAATTTTCAACAAAAGCATCAAGAAAGCAATAAAAAAATGAATCTTTAACAAGATAGTTAAATTTTCAACTAAAAAGTTTAACTTTCAACAGACAAGAATAATTTTCTACCCAAAAAGACGACCTTTTAACAAAATATATGAATTTTCTACCAAATATACAGGATAAAATGTCTACCAAAAATGGAATAATTAAATTTTCATATAACTACTTTGATAAAAAAAAAACTTTATGCAAAAAGAAAAAATTTTTAACAAAAAAACCAAAATAACTTTTCAACAAAGTTATTAAATTTTCAACCAAAAAAGATGAATTCTCAACGAAGCATGAAACAGTTGAAATTTCAACTAAACAATTCCATTTTTAACCAAAAAGGATAAATTTTCAACCCAGAAGATTAAATTTCTACCAAAAATACGAATTTTGAACAAAATACGTAAATTTTCAACAAAATTATTCAATTTTAAAACCAAAGAGACGAATTATCTACCAAAAAATTGAATTGTCAACCCAAAAATATGATTTTTCAATCAAAAAGTTTAATTTTCAACCAAACTGTTGAATTTTCAAGCCAAAAAGATGAATTTTCTACAAAACAGTACAATTTGTAACATAAGAGTTCATTTAAAAGCAAATAGTTGATTTGCATCTATAATTATAAATCCTTAATAAAAAAAATCATTTTTTTACAAAGAAGTTCAACTTTAATTAAAATAATCGACTTTTCAACCAAAAAAATGAATTCTCAACGAAGCCTGTAACAGTTGATATTTCAACCATAAAATTAAATTTTTAATCAATAAGGATAAATGTTCAACCAGAAAGTTGAACTTTCAACTGAAAGATATAAATTTTTAAACAAATAGTTGAATTTTTAACTGAAAAAGATAAATTTTTAACCAAAAATTGAAGTACAGTCGAACTCGGATTTAACGTCGGTTTTGGGGCTGTCCTTGGACCTGACCTACCCTAAATAAACCGGATTTAGCTACGTTGACAATTCCATTAGTTGCAGTGACTATTCAATTAGCACCAGTAACTAAGAAAATGATTGTCCCAACTAATAAAATAGCAGTTGGCACTTTAACACAAAAATATTTTTATTTCAAATAAAAAATAGTTAGATTCAAACAAAAAACAAATTTCTAACAAAAGAGATTAATTTTCAACCAGAAAAGATTCTTCAGCCAAGAAGAAAAAAAAACAACCAAATTGTTGAAATTCCAAGCCAAAAAGGCGAATTGTCTACAAAATAGTTGAATTTTCAACCAAATTCAATGAATTTTTGTCAAAATTGTTGAATTTTTTACAAAATATTAAATTTCAATAACTTTTGATTCCAGGATTGAGAACAATTCCTGTCTAGTCTTTATTTTTGTTGAGAATTTATTATTTTAATTAACAATGTAACTATTTAATTTTCAGTTGAAAATTGATGTTTTTGTTAGAAAAATTTATTTTTCCTAGTTCAGATTCATATATTTTGTTAAAAATTCGTCTTTTTTGGTCAAAAATTAATCTTCTTGGTTGAAAATTCATCCTTTTTGGTTAAAAATGCAACCCTTTGGTTGTAAATTATTCTGCAGTTTGGTTGAGGATTTGAGAATTTGGTAGAAAATTTAAACTATTCGGTTGAAAATTAACTTTTTTGTTGAAAACTAAACTATTCGGTTGAAAATTCATCTCTTTTAGTTAAAAATTCAACTACTTGGTTAAAAGTGTAACTAGTCTGTTAAAAATTCGTGTTTTTTTCAGATTCACCTCTTTGGTTGAAAATTGAATTATTTGGTCATAAATTCATCTTTTTTATTTGAAAATACAACTACTTGTTTAAATGTTAATCTAGTTTATTAACAAGTTCATATTTTTTAGGATTCACCTCCTTGGTTGAAAACTTAACTATTTTATTCACAGAAAATTAATCTTCCAGGTTAAAAATTATGTTGCAGGTTAAACTCTTTTGTTGAAAATTCATTTTTTTTTTCAAGATTCAGAATTTTAGTTGAAAATTCATCTCTTTGGTTGAAAATGTAAATACTTTGTTGAAAATTCGCTTTTTTTATGAGAATTTATTTTTTTAATTAGCAATGTAACTATTTAACTTCAGTTAGAAATTGATCTTTTTTTATCAAAATTGATCTTTTCTAGTTTAAATTCATGTATTTCGTTAAAAATTCGTCTTTTTTGGTTGAAAATAAACCTTCTTGGTTGAATATTCATCCATTTGGCTAAAAATGCAACTGTTTGGATCTAAATTAATCTGCGGTTTGGTTAAGGGTTTAAGAATTTTGGTAGAAAATTTTAACTATTCGGTTGAAAATGAACTTTTTTGTTAAAAACTAAACTATTTGGTTAAAAACTCATCTTTTTTAGTTGAAAATTCAACTGCTTGGTTGAAAGTTGAACTAGTTTGTCAAAAATGCATATTTTTTCCAGATTCACCTCTTTGGTTTAAAATTTAACTTTTTTGTTGAAAATTCGTTTTTTTTTTTAAATAAAGATTAATTTTTTATGTGAATATTCCATTTTTGGCAAGAAATGTATCCATTATAAGTTGAAAATTCAACTATTTGGTAGAAAATTCATATATTTTGTTGAAAATTCAATATATATTTCGACTTGAAATGTTAGGAATTTAAAGTGTTACGAATTGCATTCAATATGGTATTTACATAAATTTTATTTGAAAGAAATGTATTCCTTCATTATTACCCTATTTTCATGAAAAATCACCCTCTTTCCTATGTGTTGATAGAATATGTTTTTATGAAATATGTTTTTTTTTAATAGCATAAAACTCGTAATTGACTTATGTTCAACGGTGTTATATGGGGTGCCGGGATGTATGTGAGCTATAACCTCGTATTAATTGTTAGTAATTAAGCAGGCGAAGCAAAGTGAAATATTTTAGAAAAAACCGCCACTTTCTAGCACTTATCTAAGAAAAGATAGTTATAAACAATATCAAATTGTTTAAACAACTTTTTTGTTAACTTTTATTAATTATTACCCAACTGAGTGAAAAAAGGACAGAATGGTAAAAATTGCCGAAAAACCGCAACTATTAATTGGCGCGAAGAACTCGCAAAACCCATTTTTTCACTTATGGGGTTCCTTTGGGACCCTATGAAACAGGCTTATGGTTTTGATATTGAAAAAGTTATATTTTATCCGTATTTTACGGCTAATTTTGAATAGAAATTTTGATTTTCAACTCAATTCAGATAATATTGAAGATTCTGAATAAGATTTACAAAAACGTCTTTTTTTCTTATGGGAAATACAAGTTAAGCTTCACGGGGCTTGGCGGCACCCCTATATATCTTTTTTTTTTCAAAACAAAAAAAATGGATTTATTTTTGTGTGGATTTGAACAAATTTCTGGGGTGTCCCCATAAAAATTTGAAGAAAAACAAATTTTTTGACCACCCTAGTAGACACCCTGATTATGATATACATGCACCTCCAAAAAACGGTTCAGCAGTCTTTTTCTGTTCAGCAGAGAACAAATTTGAAAAAAAAAATTTCTTCAAGGGAATGAAAATTCCAGGACCATGAGTAAAATTTAAGGACTTTTCCAGGTTTTTTTCAAATAGAGAAAATAGTTGATTCTGAACCAATCTATTTAGATTACTACATTTTTCAAATAGGAAAAGAAACAATCCAAAAATATTAATGTATTTCTAATATTGCTACATTCAATGCATTTTTCTTTCAAAAATTTTAAATAAAAAGATTTCTTTCAAGAAATTGAGGTAAAGTTATTTAGAATTAATTTAAACAAAACTGAAAATATTCATAAAAAAACCCTGCAGATTGGAACGAATCATGAGTTTAGTGTCTCCATTTAAATTTTTTTTAACTTCAAATCGACAAGAAGTCTATGAAAATCAGGAAAAGTTTCAAGACATTCTCTAGGAAAAGACACTGTTCTATAAACTTTAACTCGTGTCTTAAATCTGGAGAACTAAAATGTGGCCGATGCCCTTTGTGGCAGTAGTAGTAGTGAAGTACTAATAGCAGTTGGAAACTTTACCGTTTCCTTCCACTTTTCCAGGCGAAAACTAAGAATAGCTACTCCCTCGTAGAAAAAGGAACTTCGAGCTGGACAGATATTTTAACACTAAAAGCACCAAGGTATAAGAAAAGTGCGAAAGTGCTTCTACTAAAATTACGGAAAAAGTATTAGAAAAGAGAGCAAAGTTATCAAAATAAATTTAAGTCTTGCAACTTTTTTAAATTCTTTAATTTAATAATTGAGCCGCCCGGTGCAATAACTAGCCCGACGCTCGAAAACGCGTAAAAGTATTGTCCGATCGTCTCAAAAAAAGACAATTTTCAAAATCGAAGAATCAATTTTTTGTTAATCTAGAATTGTACAGAATAAGGAAATGAAACTTTTCCCTATAAGAATTTTTCGTGTCAAACGTTTGTCTTTAATAATAAAAACGAAATATTGCAAAAAGTTTCTCTCATTTGATTAAGTTTTAAAAGCTAAATCGTTCTAACTCGGACAAATATTATTGAAATGAGTTGATATTTGCAGGACATATTCAAAATACTCTAGCGATGCCTAGAAAATCATGAAAAACTTAACGATCGTTTATTGTTTATAATTCTTTAATTGCAAAATGAGGTCAATCGATAATTGTTTCCTTGGTTTCACCGGTAAAAAGTATCTAGGTAACTTCGACTGTCGAACAACTTCCAGTGAGTGATTTGTTTATCAATGGATTCCTGGCGTACCTCGTAGTGAAGCATCTTCTTCCGAAAGAGAAAATTCTCCCGCTGAGCCTCCTCTTCGTATCAGGTCCAGGTCTCCACTTGCAAAGCACACAGCTCCACCTACCGGGCTTAATTTTTCTGACAGAAGTGAATATGATCTCAGCCAACTTCAACTTATTCGCCTCACTTCCGTTATACCTCCGCACCGGCAGTACGTGCTTCGAAGGTACACTTTTGCGGCGGAGAAACGAATTAAATTAATCGCAGGACGGGGTGCCTTCAGGCCCATGCCAACAGAAGAAGAAATTGTATTGTCATGAATCGATGGTGACGTCTTTGCTATATTGGAGAACAGTGATCTTATTGCTGGAATAAGTAGATTTGATCCTCGCGCTGGCCGTACAAGACGGGTAAAAATGAACATGGAAAGCAGCACGATGACCCCATTGACCAAAGAAGAAATTGTAAAAAATCCCGTAGGCCCCGCACATCCATTGTCATTCAGCTTCAGAGTAGAGGGTGTGAATCCCGATGATGAATAAGTTACTTATTTTAATAGGAGCTAGTTATCGCTATCGTTACCATTTTAAAATGTAAATTTTCTTAGTTGCTTTTGTATTAAAAAAATATGTATACACATCTTGCGGTCGTGAGACGTGGCCATAAGTGTGATTTATCGTCATTTTAATTACCTTTTTTTGGATTTTCTACGCTTGAATTCAAGTTTGCTCATATCTTGGACAAATTTGGGCTTTGAAAACATTTTCAGTTCACTTCAACTCATTGAGCATTCACCCGTAATTCTGATCAATTTCTCCAAAATTTTTGTCAGTTAATTCAAAATTCAATAAATGAACCAAATGTTTCAATCATTTTTCAATTGTCTCCAATTCGCTTGGATTTTTCAACAATACATCTGAAATTCTTATGTATACTCTCGAATTTTTCTCTCCTCACTTAAATTTTTCTCAATTTAAATTAATTTTATTACAACCTGATGTGTGTATGTGGCAACAAAAAACACCTATATCAAAATGACGGGGTATCCGAGTCCTCGCCTCCCTTTTAAAAAATTTTAAATCCTCAAGAGTAGAACAAACTTGAGGATCATAAAGGATCCATCAATAATGGTTACCAAGGGATCTGACCTCGTCCTTTGTTTATGAAACCACTCCAAATGAATAGAGTACTACTTGGATGACAAGCATGTTCGTCGCAGATACTTTGTTCCTTGCCGACAGTTCGGAAGACCTCATTCGTCGGATAAGACATTTGTATCTGCATCGAAGAGTATCCTTAACAGATGTCACGTCCTGAATGCGTTTTTGTGATACGCCCAGGTATGCATAGGTTGATCCAGAGCCAAGGAGTCGTACAGCGCTTCTGTCTACGAGGTAATGCTCGTCGGAAGTGCTATTAAGTTTTCCTTCCTTCAAATGAGCTTTGGCGCATTTCTTTAACTCAAACAACATTCCAACCTCTTGAGTGTACTCTTTGACAATGTCTAGAGCTAGATGTATTCGTTCTACATTTTTAGCATAGATTTTAAGATCATCCATGTAAAATACATTAATGACCTTATGCCATTGACACACCGTGAAGGGTCCGCACTTCTCGTTAATGTGGGGATCTTAGTCGCATCACTACAATGAGCCTGATATATATGTAATATTCAATTATGCATTGCGTATAATTACACACTATACAAAATTATATTTGTCATTATAATAATGCAATGAAGGGACCCACCATAAACCACCATCCTCTCTTGTTGACAGAGATCCCCCCGGAACCGCTTTCGCATTACTTCAGAAGGGTGCTATTTCTTTGCCTAATAGGGCTTCTGCTGGTCCTCTCTATTGGCCTTGTGTCTCAACAACGTGGCTCGAAAAAAGGTGTAGCAGGCTGTCAAAAGAACCTGCTAATTGACAGGTGTGTCTGTAAAGACGCTGCAGCCCATCAACGCGTCCTGTTAATGGCCTGGATTGACTACCGAAAAGCTTTCGATTCAATCTCTCATAGACTTATCATCTGTCTGTCGGAAATTTTAAAGGTACATTCACACATAGTGGGATGAATAGAGAGATTGATGCCTCTTTGGAAAACTAAATTTAATATCTCATCTGGAATTTATCGTGTGACAGCGTTCAACGTCACCTTCCAGAAAGGCATCTTTCAGGGCGATACCATGAGCCTTTTGCTTTTTTGCATCACACTTCTGAGTCTCCAATGTCTTCGTAATCGAATTGTTCTGAGTACAGCTTACATCGTTGCAAACAGCAGATATCCTCTCCTGAAAATTGTCAGGAAACATGAGATTATTGGCAAAGGAGAATTCCTTTAAAACGCCGTGGAGTAGGCGGCTGAGACCCTCGGCCTGAATTTAACATCAGAAGTGAGGAAAGTGCATTACTTCATCTAGATGCTTATCTGCCAAAAACCGAATTAAAGAAAGCAGAGATTGAAAAATGCCGCCGGCAGCTACTTGACAAGAAAATGCACGGAAACTTTTACCGAAATGTAGAAAAACAGTCCTTGTCGACGGAGGTAACTTTTCCTTTCCTCAGATCATCAAGGCTCTTTTCAGGTAGAGAAGGTTTTATTTTTGCATGATAGAAAGGAGACATTTCCACCTTAGTCCAGCGCGACCACATTTTATGTCAATAAGTTCCCAGCGATAGGTTCAGAGCGTGTCACGCGCACGCTGAGCACCTAAAACACATACTATCCAAGTGTCCCACTCACGCGGGAACGACGTATCTCTACAGACATAATGCCGCGCTAAGAGTGCCTTATTACTATCTTTTTCGCTATTACGGTGTTGGCCGCGACCCTGCTATGCCGAACGCCTTGAGGGAAAGTGAACTGTCCAAAACAAGCTGTGCCAAATTTTCTGGAACAAAGATTTCTGGTCAGCAGTCTCCGTTGCACACTCGAGGCCTGACATCGTTCTCCAGGACTTTGAGAAACAAACTATATTCATAATCGAATTCTCAGCTCTGGCCGACTACAAAATTACTGCCAAGAAGAAGGAAAATCAGGAGAGTTATCAAGACCTTAAAAGAGAGATGTAATGACTGTACCCAAAATATTTGGCAGAAGGCTGTTATACTTGGGTCGCTTCGTGTCCTCCTTCGACAGATTTGGTCATCCAATCTGTCGGCGTTGAACAAAGTATTTGCGACTAACATGCTTGCCGTCCCGGTTACACTCTACTCGATTGGGGTGGTTCAATGGACGAAGAATGAAGTTAAGGCCCTTGATGACAGCACACGTAAGATGATGCATATGCATAAAAGCTTGCATATCAAAACATCAGTTCCGCGATTATACATTTCACGCCGTCAAAGCGGACGCGGACTTTTGAATCTTCAGTGTCTTCATAACCGAAATGCTTTGCACAGCTTACATCGTCGCAAATGGAAAAGATCCTGTGCTAAAACTGGTCAGGAATCACGACATGGTTGGCAAAGGAGCTTTCCTTTAAAAAGCCGCGGAGCAGGCAGCTCAGACCCTTGGTCTGGATCTTAACATCAGAAGTGAGGAAAGTGCATTACTCCATCTAGATGCTTCGCTTCTGAAAGCCGAGGTAAAGAAAACAGAATTTAAAAAATTCCATCAAGAGCTATTCGACAAGAAAATGCACGGAAATTTTCACAGGAAAGTATAAAAACAGTCCTTGTCGAAGGAGCAAACTTTTGCTTTTCTCAAATCATCAGGGCTTAATTCAGGTACAGAGGGTTTTCCAAGAAATTACTTTAAAAAGTAGTTGAATTTTCAACAAAATAATTAAATTTTTAACCAAATAGTAGAATTTTTAACTAAAAGAGATTAATTCTGCACCCAAAATGTAATTGTAAGCTTTTCAAATTAAAAAAATTAACTTTCAACCAAAAAAGATAAATTTTTATTAAAATAGTTAAATTTTCAATGAAATAATGAAATTTTTAACCAAATAGTAGAATTTTCAATCAAAAGAGATGCACCCAAAATATAATAGACTTTTTAATTAAAAATAATTAACTTTCAACAAATAAGATTCATTTTTATTAAAATAGTTGAATTTTCAACAAAATAATTAAATTTCTAACTAAATAGTAGAATTTTGAACCAAAAGAGATGAATTCTGAAACCCAAAAAGGTATTCTAGACTTTTCAAATAAAGAAAAAAACGACATTTAATAGAAAAGATGACTTCTTATTAAAATAGTTGAATTTACAACAAAATAATTCAATTTTCAACCAAATGGTAGAATTGTTAACCAAACAAGATGAATTCTTGACCAAAAATATGATAGCAGAGTTCTGAATTTAAAAAAATTAACTTTTAACCAAAAAGATGAATTTTCATGAAAAAAATATGAATTTTCAATCCAAAAGGATGAATTTTCTATCCAAAAGGATGGCTTTTCCATCCAAAAAGACGAATTTTCAAACTAAACAGTTGAATTTTCGATAAAAAAAAGATGATTTTTTAAAGAAAATAGTTTTATTTTTCATAAAATAAATCAATTTTTAACAAAAAATATGAATTATCAATTCAAAAGGACATTTCAAATTTAAACGTGAATATTTCAAATAAAAAAAACTTTCAAGAATATAGTGGAATTTTGAACCAAGGAAGATAAATTTTTTAATTCAAAAGGATAAATTTTCTATCCGAAAAGACGAATGTTGAACCAAACGGTTGAATTTTGGACCAAGAAAGATGACTTTTTATTAAAGTAGTTGAATTTTTAACAAATTAATTAAATTTGTAACCAAACAGTAGAATTTTTAACCAAAAGAGATGAATTCTGCACCAAAAATGTAATAATAAACATTTCGAATGAAAAAAATTACCTTTCAACCAAAAAGATGACTTTTTATTAAAACAGTTGAATTTTCAACAAAATAATTAGGTTTTTAACCAAATAATAAAATTTGTAACCATAAAGATGAATTCTGGGCCAAAAATATGATAGTAGAGTTTCCAAATTAAAAAAATAAACTTTCAATCATAAAATATGAATTTTCAATCCAAAAAGATGACTTTTCTAACAACAGATGAATTTTCCAACAACAGATGAATTTTCCATCCAAAAGAACAAAAGTTCAATAAAACAGTTGAATTTTCAATAGTAGACTTTTCAAATAAAAAAATTTAATTTCAACCGAAAAAGATTACTTTTCAACAAAAGATAAATTTTCAATCTAGAAGGATGAATGTTCCACAAAATAGTGGAATTTTCGACCAAAAAAAGATGACATTTTAACAAAATAGTTGAATTTTTAACAAAATCAGGGTGGCCACTTTTTTTCAATTTTTGTCTCCCGGCTTTCTCCCGGTTCTCCCGATTAATATTCGTGATTTCTCCTGGTTTGGAAAAAAACATACACTCGATAAGCATCAGCAAACTTTTTTGCGAGAAATCAGTTGACTTTGAATCATATAAACAATTTATAAATCCGTTACTAAACCAATTTTTCAATATTATGTTTTAAACATTTTATAAACAATAATTAATAATTTCTAAGTGAAAACGTCTGAAAAAAAAATATATAGAACGATTTTGGACAATTTAATTAGAAAAAGTTTTTGAATAATATTGTGTAATTTCTAAGTCGAAGCGCTTACGCACGAATATTAAATTTATATTTATATTGTCTATTATATATGTTCAAAATATAATTTTAATTTGTTAGGATATAGTTTTTATTCTGCGCCAGGGGTTAATTACTAGGAATTTTTTATATACACTGTACACCTGAATTCAAGGAATTCAAGAGAATTCATAGAATTCTAAATAATTAAAAAAATTAAAGAATTCAAAGGAGTTCAGAGGCATTGAAGGAATTTGAAGAAATTCAAAGGAATTAAAGGAATTGAATGAAATTCAAATAATTGAAAGGAATTTAAAGGAATTCAAAGTATTCGAAAGAATTCAAAGTATTCAAAATAATTTAAAGGACTTCAAAAGGAACTCCAAAGAATTTCAAAGAACACAAAGGAATTCAATGAAATTCAATAAATTTTAAGAAATTCATTAGAATTTAAAGGAGTTAAAAGAAGCCAATGGAATTTCAAAGAATTCAAAGGAATTTGAAGAGATTTGAAGAAATTCGAACATTCCAAAGGAATTAAAGTAATTCAAAGAGTTCCAAAAATTCAAATTAGTGTAAGGAATTTTAAGGAATTGAATGATTCCAAAGAAATTAAAAGAATTTGAAGGAGTTCAAAGCATTCAAAGGAATTCAAAGAATGCAAAGAAATTCAATAAATTCAAAAGGATTCGAATAATTAAAATGAACTCAAAGAATTCAAAAAAATTCAAAGAATTCAAAGGAGTTCAAAGAATCGAATGGAATTTCAAAGAATTCCAAAGAATTAAAAGAATTTAAAAGAATTCGAAGAAAACAAGACTTCAAGTAAACTCGAAAGAATTCAAAAGAATGCAACAAATTTCCAAAGAATTCAAGAGAATCGAAAGAATTCAAATAAATCCAAAGAATTCAAAGGTGTGCAATGGAATTCAAAGGAATTTGAAGGAATTCGAATATTTCAAAGGAATTAAAGTAATTCAAAAAGTTTAAAGAATCAAATTAATTTAAGGAATTTTAGGGAATTGAAAGATTCCGAAAGAATTAAAAGAATTTAAAGGATCTTAAAGTATTCAAAGGAATTCAAAGAATTCAAAGACATTCAATAAACTCAAAAAAAATCAAAGAATTCCAAGAAATTCAAAAGATTTAAAGAAATTTAAAGAATTTAAAAAAATTTGAAGAATTTAAAGAAATTTAAAGAATTTAAAGAAATTTAAAGAATTTAAAGAAATTCAAAGAATTCAAAGGAATTAAAAAAATTCAAATAAATTCAAAAAATTCAAAGAAGTCAGATAAATTCAAAGAATTCAATGGATTTCAATGGAATTCAAAGGAATTCAAAGGAATTTGAAGGAATTCAAGCATTTCAGAGGAATTAAAGTAATTCAAAAAGTTTAAAGAATTCAAATTAAACACATTCAATAAACTCAAAGGAATTCAAAGAATTAAAAAAAATCCAAGAATTTCAAGAAATTCAATGGATTTAAAGAAATTTGAAGAATTCAAAGAAATTTAAAGCATTCCAAGAGGTTTAAAGAATTCATTAAACTCAAAAGAATTCAAAGAATTCAAAAAAAATTCAAAGAATTCAAAGAAGAAATTCAGAGGATTTAAAAAAATGTCAATAATTTTAAAAAAATTACGAATTTAATGAAATTTAAAGAATTTAAATAAATTCAAAGAATTCAAAGGAGTTCAAAGAATTGAATGGAATTTCAAATAATTCCAAATAATTCCAAAGAATTCAAAATACTTCAAAGGAACTTTAAAGAATTCAAAGAATGCAAAAAATTTCCAAAGAATGCAAAGGAATTAAAAAATTCAAATAAATTCAAAGAATTCAAAGAAGTCAGATAAATTCAAAGAATTCAATGGAGTTCAATGGAATTCAAAGGAATTTAAAATTTCACAGATATTTCAAAGACTTAATAAGGATTTCAAAAGAATACGAGAATTTCAAAGATTTCAAAAAGAGTACAGTACATCAGACTTCAAGGATTTCAAAACATTTCAAATATTGTAATCGATTAAAAATTGTTTGAAAAGATTTCAAAAGATTTAACAAAGATTTGAAATATTTGAGTGATTTCAAAGGATTACGAAAGATTTCACAAATATTTCAAAGAATTCACAAGGATTACAAAAGATTTCAAGAACTTTGAAGATTTCGAGAAGGGTACAGTGAATCTGATTTTCAAGATTTCAAAACATTTCAAAGGTTTTAAATGATTTCAAATGTGTTTGAAAAGATTTCATAGGATATCACAAATATTTGAAATATTCCAGTGATTTTAAACGAATGTGAAAGATTTCAGAAAGATTTCACAAATATTTCAAATATTCCAATGATTTTAAACGATTACAAAAGATTTCAGAAAAATTACACAGATATTTCAAAGACTTCATAAGGATTTCAAAAGATTTCAAGAATTTCAAAGAATTCAAAAAGAGTACAGTACACCAGATTTCGAGGACTTCAGAACATTTCAAAGATTTCGAACGATTAAAAAATGTTTGAGAAGATTTCAAATATTCAAGTGATTTCAAAGGATTACGAAAGATTTCACAAATATTTCAAAGAATTCGCAAGGATTACAAAAGATTTCAAGAACTTCGTAGATTTCAAGAAGGGTACAGTAAACCAGATTTTAAAGATTTCAAAACATTTCAAAGATTTTAAACGATTTGAAATTTGTTTGAAAATATTTCATGAGATATCACAAAGATTTTAAATATTCCAGTGATTTCAAACGAATCTAAAAGTTTTCAGAAAGATTTCACAAATATTTTAAATATTCCAATAATTTTAAACGAATACAAAAGGTTTCAGAAATATTTCACAAATATTTCGAAGACTTCATCAGGATTTCAAAAGAATAGAAGAATTTTAAAGATTTTAAAAAGAGTACAGTACACCAGACTTCAAGGATTTCAAAACATTTTCAAGATTGTAAACGATTAAAATTTTTTTGAGAAGATTTCAAAAGATTCAACAGGGATTTCAAATACTTTAGTGATTTCAAACGATTACGAAAGATCTCAAAAATATTTCAAAGAATTCGTAAGGATTTCAAAAGATTTCAAGAATTTCGAAGATTTCAAGAAGGGCGGAGTTCAAAGATTTCAAAACATTGCAAAGATCTTAAGCGATTTCAAAAGTTTTCAACGCATTTGAGAAGATTCCAAAAGATTTCAGTGATTACAAACGAACACAAAAGATTTCACAAAAAAAGAAATTAAGAAAGATTTCACTGATTTTTCAAAGATTTAAAAAGATTTAAAAAAATCACACAAACATTTCAAGGATTTTAAAGATTTCACAAAAGCTTTGAATAATTCGAAAGATTTTCAAAAATTTCACAGAAATTCCAAGCTTTTACTAAGGTTTGTAATGCTTCAAAAAATTTCACATATTTCAAAGATTTCAATGATTTCAAAGACTTTACAAAGATTTAAAAATATTCCTAAAGGTTTCACAAAGACGACGTATGTTCGCAAAAAATTCAGAATATGTTTATTTATGATTCCGCCTTCTTTACAAATTGTTAGCCCATAAAAAACGAAATGGCTGATTTTTTTAAATGTATAACAAACCTTTTTTTCATTATTTAATGTAAAAAAGGAGACCTGGAGAAACTTGATTTCTTAACCTGGACAACCTGGAAAAGACCTTAAATCTTATTCCGAAGAAGCGCTAAACACCCTGATAAAGTTAAAGTTCAGTAGTTACAATTATTTATTGTAATACTGTCTTAAATACTTCAATATTCAAATTTTCAACTCGATGTGGCTATTCGTGTGAAAATAAATTTACAAATAAAAAAAAGTGTCGGTAAGGTAGGAAGCCGGTCACGTGACACACTCGTCACATCGCCTTGAGACGATTATTACTTTGCTTTTCTTTGTTTCCCAACTTTTTGGTATTTCGTTTCAGATTGCCTTTTTGGCCGTCTTTCACGATTTGAAAAGTATAAACAATGCAAATTTTTTAAATTAAATGCAGAATGAATACAAATTTTTATTCTTCTTTAAAATCCCACAATTAAAAAATACGAAATTTTTGAAAATTAAAATAACCAAGTCTTCAACTATAAAATTTGAACAATACCCTTTTACAAAATACAAGAACATTATAAAATTTTTTTTTTAACTCAGTCAATTTTCAAAAATTTGCTTACAGATTTTACGGAAAATCTTCTATGATTTCAGAAGTTTTATTAACTTATTTAAAGAAATAAAGAAATATATAAAATAATAAATCAATAAATATAAAAGTTTTTATAAATAATTTTAAGTTAATAAAAACTATTAAACTTCACAATTAATTTTTTTTGGTTATAAATTATATCAGGAGAAAAATCCAGTAAATTCAATATGAATGACACAATTTTTGCATTTACTCACAGTTCATTAAAATTTATGTTTGGCATTAGGAAAAGGAATTTGTTTGTTAAATAACAGCAAAAATGGTATTTTCACAATAAATAAAAAAGAAAATTTTCTGTACTCTTATTGCATTATTTACATTTAAATAATAATTTTAAAAATCAAAACTTACAACAGGTTAATTGTTGCTAGTTCTATTTAAATTAATTATTACTATTCCATGCTTAGTTTTAATAATTGATTATTATTATTATTTATTTTTTTGCTTCAGTTGAAAATTCAACTATATGGTTGAAAATTTCTGTATTTTGTTGAAAATTCATTTCTTTGGATAAAAATTTAACCACTAGGCTGAAAATTCCTTCAAAAATTGATAATTTGGTTGAAAATTCTTTTAAAAATTCAAAATTTGGTTGAGAATTTGTCTTTTTTGGTATAAAGTTTATCTTTTTGGTTGAAAATTAATTTTTTTTGTCAAAAATTGAATTATTAGGTCGAAAATTCTTTTGAAAATTCAAAATTTGGTAGAAAATTCTTTCCAAAATTCTATATCAGTTGAAAATTCACGTATTTTGTTAAAAATTAAACATTAACAAATTTATTTCTTTGGATAAAAATTTAGATATCAGGTTGAATATTCCTTTCAAAATTGACAATTTGGCTGAAAATATATGTATTTTATGAAAAAGTTTATATTTTTGGATGAAAAATTAATCTTTTTCGTTTGAAAATTTATTTCTTCAGTTCAAAATGAGTTTTTTTTATCGAAAATAATTTTTTTTTTTAACTAAGAATTAAATATTCCATTTTCTGCCAAAAATTTATTTTTCTTGATATTCGCTTAATTTTCTTGGTTGAAAATTTATCTATTTTGTTGCAAATTTATCTATTTTATTGAAAATTTGTCTTTTTTTGGTAGAAATTTTTTTTTGTTTTTGTGTTAAGAATTCATTTCTTTGACTGAAATTTTAACTATTAGGTTTAATATTCCTACAAAAATTAAAAATGTTGTGGAAAATTTATGTATTTAATGAAAAGTTAATCTTTTTTGATAAAAAATAATTCTTTCTGGTTGAAAATTCATTTTTTGAGTTCAAAATTAGCCTTTTTATTGAAAATTAATTTTTTTAACTAACAATTAAACTGTTCCGTTTTCTGTCAAAAATTTATCTTTTTGATAGACACTTTATTTTCTTGCTTGAAAATCTATCTAGTTCGCTAAAAAATTAATCTATTTCATTAAGAATTCACGTGATAATTTTGAGATAGATTAGGAAATTTTCGAGTGCTATAATTCTGACTTGGAACAACGAATTTTCTAACCAAAAATTTGAAATTTGACTTTACAAGTTTAAAGAGGGAATTTTTGAACCAAATTATAATAATTTTGAGTTAGATTAGGAAATTTTCGAGAACTATAATTCTGACTTGGAACAATGAATTTTATAAAAAATTTAGAAATTTGACTTCACAATTTTGAACAAGAAATTAAAAAAAAAATTATAATAATTTTGAGTTAGATTAGGATTAGGTAATTTTTTGAAAATTTATTTTTTTGATAGAAAATTAATCTTTTTGACTGAAAATTAATTTAAAAAAAGAATGAATCTACTTGGTTGATATTTGAACTCTTTTGTTAATAATTCAGTCTTTTTGTTAGTGATTTCTAATTTTAGTTGAAAAGTCATCTGTTTGGTTGAAAATCAACTATTTTGTTTAAAATTCTTTTTTTTGTTGAAAATTAATTTTTTAGTTTGAAATTCGAATTTTTTTGCTTGAAAATTAATCTTGTTTGTTGAAAATTCTACTTTTTTTTTGTTGAAAATTAAATTTCTTGGTTTAAAATTCATCTTTTTGGTTGAAAATTGAATTGAGAAAAAAATTAATTCGTTTTTTTTATCGTTGAAAATTAATTTTGATAATTGAAAAATTAACAATTCCTTTTTTTGTTAAAAATTTAACTATTTTGTTAAAAATGCATTTTTTTATTAATGATTTCTAATTTTATTTAAAAATTCACGTGTTTGGTTAAAAGTTTTACTGTTTTTTTTTTCAAATTAATTGTTTTTGAAAATCAATTTTTTTAGTTTTAAATTCCAAATTAATTCATTTCAAAAATCAATTTTTTTAGTTTTAAATTTAAACTTTTTCGGTTGAAAATTCAATTTAAAAAAACATTTTATTCGTTTTTTATGGTTCAAAATTAATGTTGTCAATTGAAAAAGTAACTATTCCTTTTTTGGTTGAAAATTCAACATTTTTTTATTGAAAAGTTAATTTAAAAAAACATTTAATTCGTTTTTTTGTCGTTCAAAATTAATTTTGTTAATCGAAAAATTATCTGTTCCTTCTCTGCTTGAAAATGCAACTTTTTGTGGTTGAAGATTTAATTTAAGAAACATTTAATTCGTTTTTTATGCTTTAAAATTAATTCTGTTAATTGAACATTTTTAAATGATCCAATCTGTTCAATAAAAAATTAATTTTCAATAAACAAAATCGATTTTTAATAAACAAAATTAATTTTCAAGAAAAAAAATTAATTTTCAATAAACAAAATTAATTTTCAATGATCGAAATTAATTTTTTAATAAATAATATTAGTTTTTAAGACAAAAAAAAACTAATTTCCAAAAAAGTTTTAAATTTGCAACAGAAGAGATGAGTTTTTAACATAGAAGGTTTATTTTTAACCAAAAAAGGTGAATTTTTAACTAAAGAAAATTATTAATAAAAAAATTGAATTTCAAACAAAATAGTTAAATTTTTAACCAAATGGTACAATTTTTAACGAAAGTAGTACGACTTTTAACCAAGTGGTTGAATTTTTAACCAAAAAAGATTAATTTTTAACCAGAAAAGGTTAATTTTATCTAAAAAAAAAATTGTTAACAAAAAAATAAATTTTTAACAAAACATTTAAATTTTCAACCAAAACAGTTAAATTTACAGTTAACAAAATTAACTTTAAAAAAAGTTGTATTTTTCACAAAAAAAAAGAATTTCTACCAAAAGAGATGCATTTTCAAATCAAAAAGACGAATTTTCAAAAAAAGAAATTTGCAGTCAATAAAGAAAAAAAAACATTAAAAATGTTGAATTTTCCACTAAGGAGATTAATGATTTTCGATAATCGTGAAGAGCGACTGAAAAACCTTTCTTGGTTCAAAATTCAACTACTTAGTTGAAAGTGGAACTACTTTATCAAAAATGATTTTTTTTTTTGTTATGATTCATCATTTTAGTTGAAAAAAAACCTTCTTCTTTTTGCCAAAATTTCACTATTTTGTTAAGATTTTTTTTCAACATATTTTTATAACTGGAAATTTAACTCTTCCATGTTTGGTTGAAATTTTTTTTCTTCAGTTGAAAATTCAACTATTTAGTTGAAAATTCATGTATTTTGTTAAAAATTAATCTTGTTTGGTAAAAAATTCATCTTTTTGGTTCAAAATTAATTTCTCCGGCTTGGAGATTAGCTTTCTTTATTGAAAATTAATTTCTTAACTAAAAATTTAACTACTAAATGCTCGGTTGACCATCAATCTTCTTCAGTTGAAAATTCAACTATTTGTTTGGAATATTCTGTATTTAGTTGGAACTTTGAATTTTGTGGTAGAAAATTATTCTTTTTGGTGAAATTTTTTTTTGTGTGGTCGAAAATTAGTTGCTTTTTCGTATGGAAAATTAATTTTTGAACTGAAAATTTAACTATTCTATTTTAAGGTTGAAAATTGAACTATTTCGTTTAAAATTCATTTTATTTGCTTCGAAACTTATTTCTCTAACTTAAAATTAAACTATTCAATTTTTTGTTGAAAATTTATCTATTTTCTTAAATATTTTGTAGAAAATTTATCTTCTGGGTTGAAAGTTCAACTATTTGACTACAAATTTTTTTTTGTATTGATGTTGGATTATTTTAGTTAAAATTGTATTGCTTTGGTTAACATTTCAAGAAATTTGATTGAAAATTCCATTTTTTTGTTGAAAACTGATGTTTTGTGGCAGAAAATTAATCTTTTTAATGAAAATTTTATTTATGTGGTTGAAAATTAGTTTTTTTCGTATTGAAAATGAATTTTTGAAATAAAAATTTAACTATTCTATTTTGGGATTGAAAATTGAACTATTTTGTTTAAAATTTATTTTATTTGCTTCCAAACTTATTTATCTAACTTGAAATTTTCTATTTTTCGTTGAAAATTTATCCTTTTTAAATGAAAATTTATCTATTTTGTTAAATATTTTCTTTTTTTTTTTGGTATAAAATTTATCCCCTGGGTTGAAAATTCAAGTATTTGGCTATAAATTTTTCTTTTGGATTAAAGGTTGATTATTTTAGTTAAAATTTTATTGCTTTGGTTAAAATTTTAACAAATTTGATTGAAAATTCGATTTTTTTTGTTGAAAACTAATGTTTTGTGGCAGAAAATTAATCTTTTTGGTGAAAATTTTTTTTACGTGGTTGAAAATTTGCTTTTTTTTGTATCGAAAATTAATTTTTGAATTAAAAATTTAACTATCCCATTTTGGGGTTGAAAATTGAATATTTTCGT